>CAUYPK010111834.1:0-10402 GCA_963574355.1 Loris lydekkerianus | reverse complement strand
TCAGTTCCAGCCCCACCCTTAGTTTATGTTACTGGCTGAATGGAACAACCCTGTAGGAGTTTGTTTCTGACCCTGCTAAATTCCTCTGCGGAGGAGAGGCTGATTTGAGTTCCCAGAACCTGTGCTCAGGCCCTGTCTTTACTCCTGCAGGTTGGTATTCGCAGCACGATTAGTTGTCAGGTGTAGCCTCTTGGCCTCCTTTGTCTATAGGCTGATGATCACCTGAGGGCTGGGTGTGTCTTAGGCTCACTAAAATGGTCCTCTTGATCAGGCCTACCTTGGGAGTTTCCTGGCTCTGTGGGTGCATTTTCTAGTCCCCATGTTCCACCCAGGCCAGTACCGCCTCATGCAAACCCTTTACTCATGGGGCTTGTGTTTCAGTCCCTGGTCTGTTCTGTGGTGGTTGCCATCTGAGAAGATGCCTGGCCTCATCTGGTTGCCCAGGGAGACAGGAGGAGTGGCTACTGGATATCTGGGGGTGGGCCTTGTTATTGCTAAAGATGGCTGCTGCTCTGCACCTCAGGGCATCACCCTCCGGCATGATTCCCTCTTAGCCGACCGTCATCTCTTCACTCCTGTGCTGCAGAATCAGCACTGTCCAGCTGCAGTTCAGGTCCTGTTTGCACCTCTCGAGAAATCACCCAAGAATCTGGACTCCTGGAGGGCAGGCCTGCAGATCTCAGAGTGACAGTGGAGAGGAGTGCTGAGAGCTCAGAGTTGCAGGTAGTAACACCAAACTCATTGAGAGCAAATGAGCAAATAAACAGATGAAAAGGCTACCAGACACATGATCCCATGGATACAGAAACAGACAGAGACACATAGACATACAGACAACACCTACCACAGCACAACATAAAAACAACTACAATAAGAATAGTGATAATTGTAAAATAATTGATTAAAAAAAAACAGAAAAAAGTGGTGTTTGTAGAAAAGATAAAAGAGAAGAAAGGAGAAATTAAAATTAGAAAAAATAAAAATAAAAAGTGTATCTATATAAAAAGTAATAATAAAAAAATATCAAAAGCTCCTCCAAGAAAATGGTGAGGAAAAAACAACAAAAAAAAAAAAGAAAAAAAAAGGCACCAACTACAAAAATATTATTCTTTTATGTAGAAATACACATATATACATCTATATGTATGATGTAGGGATCAACTTTCGTAGGAATATATTCATACTGCAATATGAACACCAGGTGGTGCTGTGAGCGGTTCCCAGGCTCATAACCTGATTCCCAGTTTATACTGTTACCATGGTAACAACCTTCCATGGCTGATGGCCATTTTGGAGTTTCTGTGAATGTTTGTCACCTAAATATTTTGTAACATTTGCTGTTCTACTCGTGACCGACCTTTCCACTCAGTTCAGGAGTCCATGCTTCTTAAATCTTTCCACTCTGCTCCCAGGTTCCCCTGCTAACTGGCAACTGCATTTGGCTATGGGGGAGGGTGCTGCTGGGTTCCCGTGGTTGCTGGCAGGTCTGCGACTGAAGCAGCTGTAGCCGTTCCCGCAGCTGGATCGCTGGGGACCTTAATCTGAATTTTATGGTTCAGAGCTTCCCTTTTGGATCGGGACCTGCCTGTTCGCATGCAGCCTTACCCGCTAACCCCCTCCAACATTCTCCCCCAGGAATTATCCGACTCCTGGTCTGGGGAAAGGCAATGGCCTTTGGGGTAGTTCAAAATGTCTATTTCCTGGGTGGGATCCCTTCCCTTCAATTGTCCAACAGGTTACCCAGCTCCCTGTGGTTTTGAGTGGCTCCCCTTTCAGATGCCTTCCTCAGTTCTGGAATAAATATTCATCAATTGGGTTTTGTCAGCATTTGCCAGCTGCTGTCCTCCATAAGGGAGGGGCCTGCTGGTCAGCACGGCCAAGCAGGGAAGAATCTCTACAACAGAGTCTGTGGTTTTAAATTACCCCTCATATATAGCAATCCGCCAGTTTGCTGAACATCTCAAGCTGTCCATCCACACCAATAATCCATACACGGGGAAGGTCCAGACCCCCTTTCCTCTCATCTGATGGCTTAGGAGAGGTGGGCTACACATCTGTCCTGTCTGCCATCATCAAGAAATCAACTCTTTTTGACAATTACAAATGTTTGGCACTATGGTTGGATGAAGATGAAGCACCAAAACACAGTCCAAAACTGAATAATCCTCAAAAAAATCTAATGGTGGGCCAGGTATGATAGTTCATGCCTATAATTACAGCACTCTGGAAGGTTGAGGCAGGAGGATTGCTTGAGTTTAGGAATTTGAGTCCAGCCTAAGCAAAAGGGAGACACTAGCTCTATAAAAATAGAAAAATTCACTGGATATCATAGCCAACACTGTCAGTCCCAGCTACTTGAAAGGCTGATGTAGAAAGATCACTTGAAACCAGAAGTTTGTGGTTGCTGTGAGCTAGGGTAATACCATAGCTCTCTAGACTAGGGCAACAGAATGAGACTGTCTAAAAAGAAGAAAAAAGCTAATGGTGTCTGTTTGGTGGCCCAGCACTGGTATTATGCACTGCACTGCATCTTCATGAAGCCTGGTCAATTGATCACAGCAGACATCTACTTCAACCAACTACATAAAATGATGAGGATGCCTGTGATTAAGCATCCAAGATTAATCAATAGAGACAGGCCAATTCTCTTGCAAGACAATGCTTGGCTGCATGTCACATAAATAATGCTTCCAAACTTCGACTTGGAAACTCTATCTCCCACATTCAGGATATCTACCTTGACTCAACTGACTATCTCTTTTTTCTTCTAGGCTTTGGTCTACTTTTTACAAGGAAAAATATTTCATTCTCAATGAGTTGTGGAAAACATCTTTCACAATTTCATCACCACTCACTCTTTGTGCTTCTTGGTTGCTGGCATAAAAATGTTTCCATTAAGATGACAAAACTGTTGATAGTTTAGGTGCATACTTTGATTAATTATACTATTTCATGTTTGAGATATAATAAACTAAACTTTTGATTCAAAATCAGATGTTTAAGATTTAATGAACTCCTTTAGACTCTACTTTGGACTGGACCTTTTTTCTGAGGCTTGGACACAGATTCATTGAAATCCACCCTGGTATCAATCTTTGAGACAGATGTACTAGGTATATTTGTTGTTGCTGTTTTACCAAAATTCTTATGTAAATGTATTATGCAAATAGAAATTTACCAAGTCCTGTTTCTATTTTCACTTTTTAGTATTTTCTATTAAAATAGTTAAGTAATTAAACAAGACTGAACGATCAGGGCAGGTGATGCTATGTATGATACTTGAAATTCTTACTGATAAACAAATATATAAAAATCTGAGTCTGGAGCATGAAAGATGAATGAGGAATCCCAGTGTGGAGTGTTTGCAAGGTCATGTTTTGTAAAAGTTCCAGGTACACAAATACTCTGCTTGTATCACCAATACTCTGCTCTATAGGCTTCAAACCCAGATACCACTAACTGAGCACGTGCCCCAGAGCAAAGGCTTCCTTTATGCCATTGGTGGTGAAATGAAGACACCAATATCAGCTGCTATGCAGGGCTATTGAGAGAATCAAATGCGACAGTATCTGTGGGCAGCACATGATAAAACTGTTACTACCATAAAATACAGCAAGGGACAAGGGAGAAAGGCTGCCTAATTTCTTAAATGACAGACATTCTTAGGCACCAGAGATGAGGATATCCTTAGGTTGGTGGAGAAGTCAGGGAAGTCGGTCTTGCCAATAAAGAGATACAAAATCACTTTGGTTTTGGCATTCACAATAATGAAATTTTATTAGTGTTCTGTTGCTGCCTTTTGTCATTTTTCATAGCCCTACATATTACATAAAATTACTAATTAATAACAAATATTTTTGTCACATATATACTCATATATGGGCTATATGAAAAGAATCCAGCCATGTAATGTAGAAACTAGTATTAATAATGGCTAGATACTTTCTGGACAGCACTTATATGAGTATACATACACATACATAGATATATATGTACATATATATACACACATAAACACACACATATATATAATAGAACCTATGTAAATTGACCACCCAAGGGACTATAACCAACTGGTCAACATACAGAGATGGTCAACATAAGGAACTAGGCCTACTGTACTGATAAGTACATATGGTGCATGTCTGGTCTGTGAAAACTATGTCAACTTAAGGACGTGGTCAGTGCAGGGAGGTGGTCAACTATGGGGGTTCTACTGTATTTACAATTGCCATTTTATAATTGTAAATAGGTCCCTGATTTCTTATTTTATTCCATCTGGTATCTTGATGGTCATTTCTTTTTTTCTGAAAAGAAATGTTTCTCTTGATTTGGCATTCCTCTTATTCTTAGTTTATGAAAAAACAACAGGGCAGTGGACATGGTTTTTTTCAATAGGTGACTTGAGATAAGGAGAATTCTTAACTCATTGCCTTTGCTGCTGGATTGTCTGTGCCTAAAGAAACTGGTTCCAGCTTCCTGCCCCTTCTCTCTCTTCTCCTTACTCTGGTACCAGATCTCAGAGTAGACAGGGCTACACTGGGCTCTGTGCCCGTAGGAGACAGGACAGAGTGAGACAGAGCATTCACTGTCCTCTAGAGGCTTCTTGCTCCCAGAAGCCCACATTTCCCAAATTGAGGCTGGTGCTTGGTTCCCAAGTTCCCAGTGGAGGCACTGCTCCCTGGGCGCAGCAGCCATGCTCCTAATCCAGTTGGTGTGGGAGCGCACCATCAGCACCGAGGAGGGGAGGCTTCCACCACTCTGAGTATGTTTCAGTCACAGGTCTGTCATGACCCAGAGTGCCTGCATAGTGGGAGGAAACAGAGAGAGTGGGGCGGTGGCAGGGTAGTGTGTCTTCAACTGTGGCAGTTGTACTATTTCTCTGTCCTGGGGACTGTGCCTGAAGCTGGGTTTGAGAGGGTCCTCTTGGTCCCATTCAAAGCTTTGCACTGGTCCTGCTGTACAAGGGGTGGGAGCTCTGGGCC
Organism: Loris lydekkerianus; assembly: GCA_963574355.1. Lineage (NCBI taxonomy): Eukaryota > Metazoa > Chordata > Mammalia > Primates > Lorisidae > Loris > Loris lydekkerianus. The sequence goes on along the minus strand of CAUYPK010111834.1, from coordinate 5,417 downwards.
CTGCCTCTGGACCTGGGTGGCAGGATACAACCTGGAGCTGGTGAGTCTCCCACCCCAGCTCTGTCATGCCCTTTCATTGCCATCACCTATAACCATCTATTACTTTAAACGTATTTACTGCCCGTTTCCCACCCAATCCCAGGACTGCTTATTGCTGCTGCATTCTAGAGCAGCAGCAGTTTGTGGCACAGGACGACTTGCCCTTCTGAATGAACACGTGAAGAGGTGAGCAGATGATTGAGTTGCCTGTGTCCTGTCACAGTACTGATGCTGATGTTGGGTGTAGCAGTGAGCCTCATCATGACAAGACTCCACCCCCCTGTCCTTGCTCTCGGAAAGCAGCTCAGGATCCTTGCCTCACCCCAATCTTCTGCCCCTTCTTGAGACTGGGGGTGGGAAAACTCAGCCTAGGTACGTTTTGGTGTGTCTTCTTCCTCTCTCTGAGCCTTCTGGACCCTGGCCTGCTCAGCGTGTGGTCCTCGTGCCTCATTTTCTGCCTCTAATTCTTGTTGCCAGCCCATCTGCCTGCTTCAAGGTGCTGCTCAGCCCTGTGTCCCCATCCCCTGCTGCCTGCTCCTTGCAAGGGATGCTTGGGTGCTTCCTCTGCCCTCCCCTCTCTCCTGGTCCTCACCTGGTCTCTTCCTCACTGAGGGGCTCAGCGTGCCCAGCACACTGATGATCAAAATGGTATCACAAAAAGCCAAGGTGACAGTAGTGGATCTGCTATTTGACATTTTTACAGAGCTCTGAACTGCAGAGTCTGCAGCAAGAAGGGTCTGGAGACAGATGAACAGGGTCCCAAATGAATAACGATTCTCAACAGAAATGAATTAGGGAAGCATAGTTAGGGCATTCTAGGGTACAGGCAGTCAAGTGCTGATTATGTGCAGCAGTGGCTAAAGCATGTGCTGAATGGCAAGCTGCTCTGTAACAACCCAGGCTGTGTCTGGCCTGTTTGGATAGGATACTGGATTTTCTCCCAGTTAGCCACATTTCTGTTGCTAGTGACATAGGGATGGAGGAGTCCTGGGCCTGAGGGGGTCTGTTCTGCAGCAAGGAAAGGGAATATTTCTGAGGTTGCCACCAAGGCTGCACTGTGAGAAACCTGTCCTGCAGGAGACATTACCTATGTTTGCTCGTGCTAAACTATCAATTTTATAAAATAAACACTTGGAATATAAAATTATTGAACAAGTACAGAGGGTCCTAACACATACTCCCAGGGCTAATCCTGAGTGGGAGTCAGGGGAGTTGAGCCCAGAGTCTGGAAGCAGGATGAAGGGACAGCTGGCATGGACTGTAGGCTAAGAGGGCAGCGCTGGTCACCATGGCTGAACAGGAGGCAGATCTCCAACAGGAAGAGCAGAGACTAAGGGGGGAAAGTACAGGAGGCTGGAAGGAAGGTAGGAAGAGGAACATACTAGGTGCTGGGGTGAGAGGTTGTGGCCGAGGGAGTAATTACAGGGCTGTGCTGGAGATGGGTTTGAAAAGGAGGCCAGCTGGGGGCCTCCGGCTATCTGGGAATCAGCTCTCTGACCTCTGATTCTGAGACTTCAATGTTTTAGATTATAGAACCCCAGGAGGCGATGTCACTAAAGCCTGTCAGATGAGAAAGATGTTTCTTTCTGGGTAGCAGTGGCAAATACAACACAAAAATAGGCCCCTGAGTTGAACGGCTCATGTGGGTCAGGGATTGATAACACCTGGAGAATGTGAAACACATCACTGTGGGGCCAACAAGGGGGAGATCACAGTCCAGATGTAATAACCAGAGCTGCAATGGCTCCCTGGGTACCTGATAGTCTTAGAATAGCATTTGAGACCCATGTTAGAGCTTTCTGCCAGGAAAGGTACATTCCCCACACACCCATCTCTTATCACAGAGAGTCCATAGCTGATTATGGAAATGTAATGCATCCCTTCATTTGCTACTTATTAAGTACTTTTTAAAATATGTAGATATAACCAATAGGCTTCAGATCCTATGTTCAGAGACTGATGAGGCACCACGCTTGGCTGAAAACATTGCATTTTCCATACATTTGTAGTTTTGATTACCACCGATAAGTATTGGAATTAGAAAACCATGGGTTCAAATCTCAGCTCAGCATTTATTAGCTATACTATTTGGAACTAAGATCTTTAAGTACCCTGAGCCTTACTTTCTATCACCCATGCCCTGGAGCTGGTGACCGTTTCACAGTACTGTTGTGGCACAGGAACCCATGCGTGGTAGGCCCTCAGTAGGTGGGGTCTGCCATTCCCAACCCTTATTCACAACTCTGTAATCAAAGTGCTTTGAAAATAAAAAATTCTTTTTAAATTTTTTGTCAAGCTAATTAGACAGCTAAGCCCGATCTAAATAATTAATGTGAGGCTTTTTTCTTTGCCTTCATTTATTTCATTTAGTGTGAATATTTGTATATAATACCTTGCTGCAGAAAACAGTACTGTGCTTGATGACAGAATGCTGCCCATTCCCTCCTGGGATTGGTCCCATCTTAGTTTTCTGGTAAGAAATTGTGGAATCATGGGTATGCCATTACCTTTGTTCAGATCCACAATGCGCACACACACACACACACACACACACACACACTCATTAAGGAAAACATGAGTTTCCATTTGGCAAGTTTCCTTCTCCAGACTGGAAATGAAAACCTGGCAGATGTACCATTCTTTTGTTTAAAACTGAGTAGTTAGACTGCATGCAGCTGTTACGAAGTGTCCCGAAATTATAAAATAAAAAGAGAGCCATGCCTCTAAGAAAGTAGGAGGCTAAGATTTAGAATGTCACTGATGCACAAATAATTTTAACTCAAGGCAGAAGGTGTTAACGTCCCTGATTGAGAATCTCAGGCAGGGTGACTTTACATCTGGGTGAGGGATGAAGCTCCCTAAAGGAGGGGACATGTGAGACAGTCCCCCATTGGGAGGCAGGGTAGGGTATTTCAAACCCAGGCAGTAATCAATCAGCGGAGGGCAAGAACACAGAGTGGAATTAATAATGTGTGGAGAGTAACAGCAAGTGGTCCAGTTTGGTGGTAGCACAAAGTGCGTGGCAAGGAGGTGCAGATAAAGCTAGGGCAGGGCTGGGAATGAGCAGAGATTCCCATGGGTGGTTTTTGCTTGGACTGGCTGATAAGGGAGGTGATGATGTTGTCAATTTTTTTTCTGGTCACCAAAGTAATATATGAAGAGAATTCAAATTGGAAGAGAATTTGGAAACAAGTATATATAGGAGAATGGAGGATACAAAGTTTTAGGATGTGTAGGATGAGTAAATACTAGAGCTCACTGTACAGCACAGGTACTATAGGTAATCATTATACCATATACTTGAAATTTCCTAAGAGAGTAGAGTGTAGGTGTTCTCACCAGATGTATTAATTAGCCTGACTGCAGTAATCAGTTCACTATGTAAATCAAAACATCATGCTGTGCACCTCAGATGTATAAAGCTTTGATACAAAATTTTTTAAAACATAAATGTCTACAACTCAGATATAGCCATTGTTAATATTTTATAACTCATCCTTGTAGTCTTTTTTTCTGTATAAATAGATGGCTACCTAGTTTGATCAATTTTGAGACTAATATATCAATGAAATCACATTCCTTCAGATTATTAAAAAAAGAGCTGATGGGTGTAATAACCTAGAAAAATAAATATAATAGCAGCACAGTGCATGGGTAGTTGGAGATAGGAGAAACTACAAATAAGAAAACCATTAAGGATGTCATTGTGATGATCAAGAGAGAGTAAGCCCTGGAACTAGGGTGGTGACTATCAATAAAAAGGGGACACTGGGTGAAAAAATATATTCACCAAGACAGCAATTGAAATGGTTTAGGAGAGAGAAGAAAAAATGAGGGATGCCTTCCAGTTCTGAGCCCAGATGACTGGATAATTGGGAGCCATGAGCATGGTGTTTGTGGGAGGGAAGGCTTATGTGTGAATCCCCTGGGCCCGTTCAGAATGCAGTGGTGCTCAGGCGGTTAGTGATATGGGCAGGGACTCAGGGGAAGACGCAAATCCAGATTTAAGATTCATTCATATTTTCTTTGAATTTTGCTTTCAATTGGCTTGCAATAATCTTAGATTGAAGTTTTTTTTTTAATTTTCTTCTTTTATGTATTTATTTATTTATTTATTTTTTGCAGTTTTTGGCCGGGGCTGGGTTTGAACCCGCCACCTCCGGCACATGAGGCCAGCGTCCTACCCCTTTGAGCCACAGGCGCCGCCCTATTTATTTTTTATTGAGACAGAGTCTCATTCTGTGGCCCTTGGTAGAGTGCCGTGGCATCATAGTTCATAGCAACCTCTAACTCATGGGCTTAAGCAATTCTCTTGCCTCAATCTCCCAAGTAGTTGGAACTACAGGTGCCTGCCACAACACCGTTTTTTTGTTTTTTTTTTTTGGTAGAGACGGGGGTCTCACCTGGCGGCTCAGGCTGCTCTCAAACCTCTGAGTTCAGGGTAATTCACCTGCCTCGGCCACCCATAGTGTTAGGATTACAGGTGTGAGCCACCACACCTGGCTAGATTCATTTATATTTTCAAGGTTGTTTCATTAAAGAAGATGTTGAGATTTCTGAAGGAGAGAATTAGAGAAATTTTTCAAAATAAAAGATGAGACGGAATATGTGGGAATGTCCAAGTTTAGAAAATGGCAGAAACATAGGGAGCTGGAGCCACAGTTAGACAAGGAAAGCGAGAATTGGAGAATTTAGAGAGTGCAGCGTCCTTGTAGCCAAGGGAGGAAGTGGTTTAAAAATGGGTTATTTATCGCCTAAAATGATACTGAGAAGAAAAAGAGGATGAGGATTGAGCATAAAAGATGGAAGGAAGTAATGTCTAAGGTGCCTAGCATGGTTCCTAGCACAAGGAAAGAGCAATAAATAGTCCCTGTTATTTAATCATTTAATCAATGGACTATTACTCTGGGCAGTTAGAAAGTATTTATCACTTGATCCTCAGACCCAGCCAAATGTCTCACACAGTCAGAGCTTATAATTGGGTTTAATAATATCACAACTGCGTGGAAAGCAGACAGGAAGAGTTTAGACGTGCAGTACTATAGAGGTGGCCTACTCATAAACCTGTCCATCCCAGCTGGTCTGCTCCTCGACCCAGGGAAACTTCTTCCCTTTGGGAATGTGTCTTCTGGACACAGATAAGCCATGCACACAGGCTAGTGTGCTTGGAAAGCCAGGCTAGCCACTTGGTCAAGAGAGAGGTTGATGGTGATTTTCCACTAAGATTTCCTCACCTCTCACAGGTGTCACAGAGATCTGGTGTCAGGTGCAATGAGTAACCACAGCGTTGTCAGGGAATTTGTGCTCCTGGGATTTTCTCATCTCCATGAGTTCCAGGTTGTCCTGTTTGCTCTCATCCTGTTGATGTATGTGCTGAC
>CAUYPK010111831.1:0-14134 GCA_963574355.1 Loris lydekkerianus | reverse complement strand
CCCCCTCCCTTCCCCTTCCTTGGTCCTTTCCTCATAGTCTTGTGGTATAGTTGGGTTATAGCCTTCATGTGAAAGCTATAGTTTAGCTTCATAGTAGGGCTGAGTACATTGGATACTGGCTCCTTTTATACTCTAAAAATGAATTGAGCCTTTGTTCTTTAGGGTGCTTTATTAATAGTGGGCATTCCAGGATAAGACAAGACACACACCTACAGATGAAATTGTAGCGTCTAGGAGCATCAATAAGAAAGATAGTGAGATGCCCTCTAAGACCTACAGGACAGGTTTAAAAAAAAAAAAAAAGAATAAGGAGGTAAAACTCAATGGAAGAATCACCATATAAATGACTTGATACAAAGCATCCCTTTGTGGGAGTTAGTTAGGAATATGGGTGCTGGGTGGAAGGAATAATGGTGTGTATTATAGAACATCTTATGTGAATAAGTTTGATAAATCTCCAAATCAGTATTACCAACTGGATGTTTCAGTGTGGTCTGAGTAGGCAAGTTAACTGTAGAAATGCACCATAGATCTTCTAAGACTCCACACTTGACTTTAGAATCACACCTTTTGGGAAGAGTACAGCTTCATCCCCCACATCATTCTAGGTGGTTACATCTCTTGACTGTTTTGGTGGTCCATTGTGCCCATGCTGCTGTCCCGGGCCTAGTGCCATCTTGATGCCTGATCAAGGCCTGTATACTTCCCCCACAGTGGAATTCCTCTGTGGAGTTAGAGGTGATATGAGTGAGTATAGTTGGTGACCAATGACCAACAGTTGAAATAGGCAAGGACACAATGAGCAGTGGAATGCAGTGTACAGCCACGAGGAGAAAGAATTAGAGTGGGAATGCCCTGGGACTAATCACCTCAGTGACTGTACAGATAAAGGGTTGGGGGTGGATCTGTCTTAAAAAGTTGTCCAGATGGTGCCCTTCCACTTAGACAGCCTCCTTTGGATTCACATCCTGGAGAATGGGTGTCTTGCGGCTATTAGTGCTTCTGGCCTATGTGGTCACTAGATATTGTCTGGGATAGTGGATTGACCCAAGTTGCAGACATGTGCAGGGAGGATGAAAAACTCACTACTTTGTTAAACTATTAGCAATGAGTGGAGTACAGAGCAGGAAGAATTACGTAGCATGTTGTTGAGAGCTTCCCCACCTCCAAGATTGTGTGTAGGCCTGAGTAGAAATCATTCACAGTAACACTCTCAGTGTTACAAGGGAAGTTGTGGCAGTTTGGGTGTTTTTTATAAAGGCAGAAAGTTTAAGCAAGGAGCATTCTCCATATTTGGAATCATTGAATATGACTATTTGCTATTTTTATATATTCATTTCTTCTTTCATGTGTTCATTCGTTCATGCTACAAACATTTATTGAACTTATGATGAGTCAAGAATACCAAGTAAGCAAACAAAAGGTAAGTTACATACAAGGCACTTAATTCAGTAATTCAATCTGTGTGAGACAAGGTCAGAGGGAAACCAATTCTAGAGAATTTTAGGAGATTGGGCATTGTGATAAGCTGGATAACTAGATCAACAACTAGGTAGAAGCTGGTCCTAGTTGATATTGAGGATAATGAAGGAAAACTTCATAGTGACTTGCACAAACATAGAGATGATGAAGGGTATGGCAGATTAGGTCAGTAAGGGTCCTGTAGATAATAAAGTTAAGTTGGATTTCCTGGGCTAAAGATTAGGGTAGACTGCATCAACAAAGCATTGTGTATGTAGAGATCTACATGCTATATGATTCTACCTCCTCTCCTACAAACACAATTAGCAACAAAAATTACAAAAAGTAGAGTACATTCACAGAAATCCAATCAATGGACACTAGGATGGCAGAGTAGTAAGAAGAACTTAAGCCCAGAGTCCTTTCCAGTGAACTTCCCATCTTCCCTGTGCCCTCAGCATACTGGGCCCTGACATCCAACCACAGAGCTCTGGGCTTCCTCCCGTCAACACTGCTAGAAGGCCCTCACACAGAACATGAACTTCCTCTTGCTCCTACACAGACATTTCTCTTTGTGGATCCTGCTATACCCAATACACTGAATCCCAGTTTTGCTGCCTGGCTTTCTGGTATTGCCAAAATATGCTTATATTATATGGTTTTGCTATTTTTACAATTTCTGAAAAGAGATGTGTAATATAGCATATCTTTGTCTTTATGTAGTTCCCTAAACTTTTTGTAATATTTCTTGTCACTTCCTCTCTCTCGCCTTTTGTTTGTTTTAAATTCTCAGACTGACACGGGATATTTCAGCTTGCAGATTTTTTTTTTTTTTTCAAAGAACCAGATGTGTTTCCGTTGATAGTCACAGTTTTTCTAATTTTAATTTCATTGATGTCTGCTCTTATCTCTATTATTCTCATTCTTCTTTTTGCCTTGGGTACAACTTACTTCAATTTTTTTTTTTTTTCCAGTTTTTGGCTAGGGCCAGGTTTGAACTCACCACCTCTGGCATATGGGACCAAAGCCCTACTCCGCTGAGCCACAAGCACCACTCAGCGATTTTTAAATTTTTTTCACATGGGTGCTTAAATTGATTTGAGTTTGTTCTTTTTGCCTACTCAAAGTATTTCATGACAAATTTACCTCTAAAGTTCTTCCCTCCTTTTCTACAAGGTGGTGACTCTCAATAAAGACTAGTGGCCTTCTCAGGAGAAATATAGAGGGCCCCAGCCCCATCCTCCCCCCAGGTAGTCACCCCAGAGAAGCCCCAGGTAGAATTCTGTGATTTGGTGTATCTGAACTTCCATCTTGGTAGCCTGAGAGAGGTGAGGCTTCTTCTAAGGGGTGAAGCCTCAGTCAGCAGAGGGTGGATGCCAAGTCCCTGCCAAGAGTCAAGGTGAAGCAGAGTCAGGGGAAGGGCAGAGGGACCTCTCATAACAATAACAACACCACCAACAACAACAACAAAACTCACAGAAACTTGTTCTTCGACTTCGCTTTGAGAGGACCCATGAGTGGATGTCAGGCAGCTGATCCTCTCCTCCTTTCTGGCTACCCTTTCTGGAGTCTCAGGGAGACGGTGGCCTTAGCTAAGGGAGGTATCCTTAGGTCAGTAGAAGAGATAAGGTATTTACTCTACTATGGCTGGAATAAATATGAATACATTTTATAAAACTTATGGTACTTGCTGTTATAGTACACAGGGGACCCTGACAATCCCTGCTCTAATCCCTGGGGGGGGGGAATGGTTTTAATATTGATTAAGTCTAATATATCACTTTCTCTGTTTGAATAATGCATTTTATTGACATTTTCTAATGGATAAAGGTGTAAAAATATTTTATGTAACAAACATCCATGTGTCAAACTGAGTGAATTGTGTATTGATGTATTTTGTATGTTTTTTAAATTGAGGTGCTTTTTTAAATGTTTGAATTTTCAGAACCCTTTATATATTCTGAACACAGTTTATTCGTTAGATATTTGATTTGCAAATATTTTCTTGCCAGTCTGTAGCTTTTCACACACTTGTAAAGATGCTGAGTATCATACGTTGTTAGGAAATTGCAAACTAAACCAACATTGGAGTCCCACTACATGCCTATTGAAATGACTAAAATCCAAATTACTGAAAACATTAAATGCTGGTTACGATAAGGAACAATGAGAATGCTTATATATTCTCATGGGAAGGCACATGGTACAACCACTTTGGAAGATAGCTTGACAATTTCTTACCAAAACAAGGATGCTTCTGACATATGATCCAACAATCATACATTTTGGTGTTTATCACTTGGGTTGAAATCTCACATCCATGCAAAACCTGCATGCAGTGTTTGTAGTAGCCTTACTCATATTTTTCAAAATGTAGTAGAAATCAAGACATCCTACAAAGACTAATATGTAAACTTTATTAACTCCATACACTGGAATACTATTCAGGAATAAAAAAAAATGAGTTACTAAGCCATGATAAAGATATTCAGAAACCTTGAAAGAATATTGTTAAGTAAGACAACTCCCTAGAAAATGAAAAAGAATGCACACAATAAAAATATCAGTGGTTGCCAGGGCAGGAGGGAGATAGGGGTCAAAAGTAGAGCTCAGGAGATTTATAGGAAAGTAGTACTATTCTTTATGATAATGTAATGGTGAAGCACGGGCCACTATAAATTTGGCAAAAGCATTAGATTTATATCACAAAGAATAAATCTTAATGTAAACTATGGATTTTTTGTGAATAACTGTGTATTCATAGTGGTTTGCTTGTTGTAGCAAATATACCACATAAATTGTTATTAGGAAAGATTATTGGAGTTGGTGCAGGATGGTGAGAGGGCAATGTGGGTATTCTTAGTATTTTTCATCAATTTTTCTCTAAACCTAAAATTGCTCTATAATTGAAATTTATTAGGCTGGGTGCAGTGGCTCATGCCTCTAACCCTAGCACTCTGGGATGCCAAGGCAGGTGAATTGCCTGAACTCAGGAATGTGAGACCAGCCTGAGCAAAAGTGAAACCCCATCACTACTAAAAACAACAACAACAAAAAAAAAAACTAGCCAGGCATTGTGATGGCTGCCTGTAGTCTATTCAGGAGGCTGAGGATAGGGGATCATTTGAGCTCAAGAGTTTGAGGTTGTTTTTTTGTTTTGTTTTGTTTGTTTGTACTTTTTTTGCAGGGACTGGGTTTGAACCTGCCACCTCCTGCTTATGGAGCCGGAGCCCTATTCCTTTGAGCCACAGGCGCCGCTCCCAGAGTTTGAGGTTGTTATGAGCTATGATGCCACAGAATTCTACCTAGGATGACACAGTGAGACTCTGTCACAAATAAATAAATAAATACATAAATAAATATTTATTATTTAAAAATTGTTTATCTATTCTAGCATCTTTGATTTCTATAAATTTATTAAATTAATGTTCTATATCTCTAAGTATGACTACTGTATTTTGATTGGCATTGCTTTAGGTCTATATTTGATGAGAACTAATATTTTGACTATATTGAGTATTCCTGTCTATAAAGACAGTCTATCTCACCTTTCATTATATTTTTCTTTGATTTTTTTCAGCAGTATATCTTTAGGATTTGATTGCCTAAAGATTTTGTGCATGTTTGGTTAGATCTATATTTATGTAATTCAGTTTTGAAGCTGTGAAATAGTGTTTAGAAACATGTTTTCTTCAATTTAAAAATATTTTCAATTTTATGGATACATAATAGTTGTATATATTTATAGGGTGTTTGTGATGTTTTGGTATAGTCATACAATGTGTATTAATCAAAACAGGATAATTGAGGTTTCTATCACATCAAGTCTTTATCAGTTCCTTGTGTTAGGAACATTTCAATTCCATTTTTTAAGTTATTTTAAATTCTACTGTAACTATTGTTTACATGAAAATATTTTTCTGTTGACTGTACATCCTCTAGCCTTTAAAACGAATTTATCAGTTCTAAGAATGTATTTGTAGTTTTCTTGAAATTTTATGTATAATCAACCAAGTCATTTGAGAATAGGCACAATGTTATATATTCCATTCCTTTTTATATGTTTGTTATTTATTTCTCTTGCCTATTTCACTGGTAAGAATTTCACTACCATATCAAATAGGAATAGTAGAAGTGAACATAGCTTTCCTCTTCTTTATATTTTAATAATAGTAAAGGCATTCAGTCTTTTACTATAAAGTTTGATATAAAAGATAGATTGTTTTCATTCCAGAGATAGGGCTTTGTTTACTTGCTGGGTTGTCTCCACTACAAGGAGGGTCCCTTATCATTCTGTACGGAGGAAAGGTTTCACCAGATTACTACTGGGAGTTTACTCAAAGAAGTTCATGGGCAACAACAGGAAACTGTGTAGCATATCCAGGTGCAGACTATGGGTATCAAGATTTCTCCCAATGGTCACCATCATGGAGCGGCCAAACACGGTGATTGTTTGAGGAGGAACTGTTGAGCTGCCTCTGCAGCTGCCTGTGCATGACATTCATCACTAGCATGCCATCCTCCATCGGCCTGGCCTCTGGGTCACTGCCACTTGTCATCCTATTGTCTTCTGAGGCCTGTTCCTGCTCCACCCAGGTATCTATATGTGCAGGAACTTGGCAAAGGCCCTATCTTAGGCAGGAAGCTCATGGTAGGAGCCCACCTCCGAGTGAGGTCTTTGAGAGGGGTTTCAGTCACCTTACACATTCTTTTTTTCTCTTGGGGCATGACAGGCCTCTCTTCCCCTTGATAAAGTATCTACTAATACCAACAGAAATATCGGAGTGAAACTGCCAATTACTGAAAGGGTGGACCCCCCACATGTTGGACCCCTCTGTAGCAGGTCAACATTCTGTCCTTTGACTGCCCCAACCATATAAGAAGTTAGTTTCAAATGGGTCCTCTCAAATGAGGTCCCACCAAGTTCATCAGGGCTTCATCTTCCCAGTCTATGTATTCATGAAGTTGGAACCAGAGTTCTGGGTAGTCAGGAAACGGCAAAGCAGGGATAGTCACAAAACTCTGTTTTAGTTTTCCAAAGATATTTTGACAGTCTGTAGTCCAAATCAGGGGAGCCACATCTGTCCCTTTAAGTGCCCCATATAAGGGCTTTGTCATAAGTCCAAAGTATGATAGAACCCTGTTGTTCCTTGGAACTTCAGATAAATCATGTGCTGTTTGCAAATCTGTCTGATTGTCAGTTCCATAAGTCCCCTGGTAAGCTTCCATCAAATAGGGCAGGAGAGCCCTTTGAAATCCCCTAACACAGTCCAGCAGTATTAAAAAGCCACTCTAGTTCCAGGATCCTGTCACTCACACGTAACTGAGTGTCATATTGTACATAATAATTGTACAATATCACTATCGGCATGTAGATCCTGCATATATCCATATTTATTGGTATGAGGAATTTAAATTCTCTCTCTATATCCTGGGGATCCCGTCAGCCAAAATGGCTTTACTTTTGATATCTTTCTTCTTACTAATGGTGTAACGATGTGTAGGTCTATTGCGAGTCCCTTCCTGGCACCCCAAAGTAAGTATGATAAAATAACTACAGGGAAAATAAAATAGAATAAAACAATGTGTCCAATGATGGGGTCAGGCACTAATCACTACGTATGTGTTTTCCTCTTTCAGACCCTACCCCATTTGGAAGCAGAGAGGTACAGGGATGCTATGAAGTGCTTCTTACTACTCACACCTTGCTAAAATTATTAAAAGTGAAAACTTGAGTCTATCACACCAAAGTAAAGAGGTGTAGCCTTCAGTGAAGGGGCCAGCATTAGGTGATTAGGTGAAAAAGAAAATAAAAAATGAAAATGTGAACACTCTTGCAAATCCTTCCTTGTTATTTGGTCTATCTATAGCTGTGATTTTCAACTCGTGTGCTGCAGCACACTGGTGTGCCATGGGAGGATCTGAGGTGTGCCACAATATATTTTAAAGATCATTGATTAGATTATTTTTCAAAGAAGTTCAGAGCGCAGTAAATATGTCCTTTTTTTTTTTTTCCTTTCTTTATTTTTCATTGTTGGGGATTCATTGAGGGTAAAATAAACCAGGTTACACTGATTGCATTTTTTAGGTAAAGTCCCTCTTACAATCGTGTCTTGTGCCCAAAAGGTGTGGCACACACCAAAGCCCCACTCCCCTCCCACCTTCCCTCTCTTTGCTCTTCCTTTCTGATTTCATTACTTTTTTTTTTTTAAAGCATGTTTTTAATTCCCAAATATATCAATTCCTAGACACCATTTAACCCATATAATATCTTTACACGAATGAAAAAAGTTCAGACATAGACACAGACATACACACAAATGCATGATTGTAAAACCTGGACAATATTATGAGTTTTCAGACCCCCAGCAGTCAAGAGCCCTGACTGTGCATGTGCAATCTCACCCACTCAAACACACCCACATTGCGATACACTCACACACTTAACACAGAGCCCACTGCTCAGGCAAAGTGACTGGGTCAGAATCTGCCAAAAGGAATAGATTCAGATGTCTGAGAATAGGGGATGTCAAGAAAAGACTCTCAGAGGCTCTTGGGATATAGCTGGGTCAGGGAATAGCCACATACACCTGTGTGTACCAGTGATGTGCACATGAATACTCCTCCATGTTTGCAGGGCCCTGTGAGGTGGTGTCGCTTATGTGGGGAAAGCCTTTTCCAGCTGCTCTAGGACTTAACCAGGAAACCCCAAATCTTTACACCTGCCTCAATTATCAATAAAACATAATGTCCAACATGTGAATGGTGTCCCCTTAGATCTGGAGCCCTTGTTCAGGCCACTCTTGAACAATGATATGCAGTAAGGGTTTTGTTACGGATTCACAATTTAATTGCATTGAGATTAGAGAACTTGGTCTCCTTAAAACTGATTCTCCAGTGCGTGACAGAACTTAATTTGTGGACTACTGATTGCTCTATACTTTAAAATGTTTCATATTTTTAATATATTCTTAAATTGGTAGATTCAAGATTCTTTTTATGTCCCTTAGATCTAATTTGCTCACTGTATTATTTAATATAGTATAGTCTTACTCATTTTTTATCTGCTTGATGTATCAATTGCTGAGATTCATTAAAATCTCTAACTATGATTCTGAATCTTTTGATTTTTCTTTTTAATCCTATTAATTTTTGTTTTTTATATTTGGAGGCTATATTATTATCTCTTTACAGTTTTAGAATCATCACATTTCCTTAGTAAATTGTTCCTTTTATCATTACATTGTGACTTACTTTATAATAATGTTTTTCAATTAAAGTCAGTTTACTGACATTTTCTCAGTATTTTAGGAATGTTTTTAGATGGGTCTCATAAATAACATATAACTAAATTTTTAACATCCAATTGATAATTCATAGCAAGTCTAATAAATATATTTATTGAAATCACTTATATATTTGGAATTTATTTCTGTTCTCTTAATTGCACCTGTTACCATTATCCTATGATTCTCTTTTTGTCTTAATTGAAATTTTACTTCTGTTTTATTTCCTACTTATTTGGAACTTATGCATTGTATTTCTGGCCTTTGGAGTTTCCATTTAAAACATTTACATGTATGCTTAACAGTTTAAAATTACTCATTATCTCTGCCCTTATTGTAAACAATATATAGAAAGCTTTAATTCCAATCTCCCCCTCCCACATACACACACCATTCATATTATAGGTTACTGTTATCCAGTATTTTAGTGTTATTTTGTCATGATACTCATTTTATTATTATCATTGCTTTATATTGTTAATGATCCCTTAGATTTCCAAACTTTACCAATTTCCTTGAGCATCATTCCTTCCTACTTTTCACTCCTTCTGTCATGGTTTAATTTCCTTCTTACTGTAATATATCTTTTAGTAGTTGTTTCAGTAAGAAGATATTAGAAAATGTCTTATTTTCCTGACAGCATATTTATTCACCCATCACTCTTAAAGGATAGCTTAGCTGGTAGGAAATTTTCTAGGTAGACAGTTCCTTTTACTTTTTTTTTTTTTTTTGAGACAGAGTCTCACTTTGTTGCCCTTGGCAAACTGCTGTGGCATAATAGCTCACAGCAACCTCAAACTCTTGGGCTAAAGCAATTCTCCTGCCTCAGCCTTCCAAGCAGCTAGGACTACAGGTGCCCACAACACCCGGCTATTTTTAAAGATGAGGTTTTGCTCTGGCTTAGGCTAGTCTCAAACCTGTGAACTCAGGTAATCCATCCGCCTTGGCCTCCCAGAGTGCTAGGATTATAGGTGTGAGCCACCATGCCTGGTACTTTCCTTATCATTTTAAAAACATTTTTCCCATTATCTTCTGGCTTCTATCATGCTATTGGAAAACTTGTTATCAGTTTATCTTAAGAGTGTTTTTTCTCTTAGTTGTTCTTAAAATATTTTCTTTGCCTTGGCTGTTCTGCCAAGTTATACCTACTCAAGTAGACTATGACAACAGAAGGTTAAACTTTATAAAACTTTTAGGTCTCATTGTGCTTCCTGAATTGAAGAATTAGTGATTAAGAGTTAATTAATTGATTAAAAGCCTTCTCTAAAACATTTATTAGATATATGTTATACCTTCCCTTTATATTCCTCATTTCTTTATCTCTCTTTTCTGTATTCTAGACAATTTCTTCAGATCTATTTTCCATTTCACCAATTCCTTCTTTGGCTTTGTTTAATTTGCTGTTTAACCTGCCCATTTAGTTGTTGTTGTTTTTTTTTTTAATGGCAGTGATGATTTTTCATTTCTAGAATTGCTACTTTGTTCAGATGTGTCTGATCTGTCTGGGTCTGTCTGGTTGTTCTTTTTCTTTTCTTACTATTTTTTTCTTTCTTTTTTGTTTTTGAAAGTGACTAGCTCTCTCCTTATAATTTTTTATTTATACTTTATATCTTATATAAAGTATGTTTTTATCGTCTCTATTACATAGTTTTAATATTGGAAGTCCGTGGGGGAAATAATCTTGTTGACTTGGCTAATCTAGCTCAAGGTGGATTATTGCTTCATTTGTTTTGTAATTTTAAATTGTGAGTTTATGTTCATCAGGATTTTAACCATGGGAATCCTGTTGGGGCCTAGGTTGAAAGTGTATCCTTCCAGAGGTGTTTGAGGCTGGCTTTTGAGCTTGCTTCTCACAGACATTCCAAAGCTAGTACTTCCTTGGCATAGTATTACTTGACTTTGCTTGGGTATTCCCAGAGCATTCAGGTATTGTAAATTCAAAGTCTAAATCTGTTCAAATATAGGCCCATGCTGACAAATTTTCAAGACAGACTACAAATCTTTCCCTTAGTTTCCAGGCTAACACAGATACCATTCTTTGTCACCTCCATAGAAGAACATATTCTTTCCAAACTACCCTTTTACCTAGTTAGACTTTCAACAGTTTTAACTTCCTGCTAGAATAGCTCAGCTCCAACTGCTAGCCTGGATTAGTCCTAAGACCTCATCTCCTTTCCTTGTGTGGGCTTTTAAAAGTTGAGCCACTAAGTTATTAAGACAAGCAACTGCTCCACTCCGGGACTGCTTCTATGCTTACCACTCTGGTGCTCAATTCCTTCTTCATTTTTGCCCCTTTCATGCTTATAAAATTAGCTATATATTTTAAATCATGTTTATTATATTTTATCTAATATTTAATCAGGAAAGTTCTAATATTTTAATCAGGACAGTTTTCAGGTCAACTAGATTATCATAATTGTCGAAAGGGAAAGTCTCCCAAGCTCTTACCTTTCCATGACTTTTCTTTTACTTATATAATGGAGAAGGCCCAATCAGGTATAGGTATCTTTTTAAATGATTTATACTGGATTAAAGCTTTCTATAAGTAATAATGATTTTGTGTTTGAATGAGAAAGGATAGATGACAAAAAGTGAGAGATCACTAAAGTTATGATGTATTATGAGAAGATATCATATATAAAGAATATTTGAAACCAAGACGATCTTGAATTCAGAATCCTGGAAGGTCCCATGTCATCAATACCTACCGTGTACAACATAGACAATACAAACTTATTATGATTCTTCTTCTAAAAAAAAGATGTAATTTAAACAAATCAAATGTAAAGACAATTAAGAAATAAAATTACTTCTAAAAATAGAAATTTTTTATTGTATTTAGTACTATACTCTATAGATCTACTTTTTTAAGTGAAAAAAGGAAGAAGTCATTTTTCAGGAAGGACTTTAAAGGAAGAAAAAAACGCTAATTATCTTGGTAGTTATAAGACATATTGTTCCCACCAGGGTAATAAATAGTTTATAACCAGAAAAACCAAAGGAAGAACATCATAGAACACTCAATAAGGCAAAAGGGACAAAAGTTGGTGAGAATTCTCAGGAGATAGGGTATTTTAAATCAAATAAAAGCCTTAGCAAAAAATTAGATTTTTATGAGGAAAATAAAAGGCTTTACAGAAGTGAACAATATGAATAAAGGAGCATTCTGAGTGTTTAAGAGAAAAAGAGAAACAGACAACCCATCGAAATTAAACTTGGAAATTCTGGAAATCAGAAGGGTAACATTTACGCATTGTTCTTAAGGACAGAAACACTCCCAATTTGTCCTGCCTTCTGCTTTTCCACTAGGACAGAATCTACCAGCTCCAGCAAGGCTGCTATATCCACTGGTCAAGCGGCACTTTTCCATTTTCTCAGCAGCGGGGCAGGAGGTGCTAGAGATCATGCAACAGAGAAGCCACTATTAAGGCAAGATGACATAAGATGAGATTCCTATCTCAGAGGCCAAGAACTCAGAACTAGGGGGACGGGCAAATGATGAGAACAAAGAAGCCATCTACAGGCTTTGTAAGTGACATCTGTAAATGACAAGCCAATATTTTTCTACTTTGGGTAGGAAAATGGTATGTAGTGATGACATGCTTACTGATCATAGGATGGTGAACTTGAAAAGGACCTTAAGAGGTCATAGATTGCTTTTTGAGGGCTGTCTGCTTGCTTTACTTACTGTGTTCTTGGCTGTGCAGAAGCTTATTAGATTAATCAGGTCCTAATAGTGTATTTTTGAAACTGCTTCAATTGCCTGGGGGGTTCCTCCTCATAAAATACTTGCCCAGACTGACTTCTTCAAGGGTTTTCCCTACACTCTCTTCTAGTATTTTTATAGTTTCACATCTTAAGTTTAAATCTTTAATCCAGTGAGAGTCTATCCTAGTTAATGGTGAAAGGTGTGGGTCCAGTTTCAGTCTTGTGCAGGTTGCCAGCCAATTCACCCAGAACCATTTGTTAAATAGGGAATCTTTTCCCCACTGAATGTTTTTAATTGGCTTGTCAAAGATTAAATAACAGTAAGTAGCTGGTTTCATCTCTTGGTTCTCTATTCTGTTCCAGACATCTACTTCTCTGTTTTTGTGCGAGTACCATGCTGTTTTGATCACTATCAATTTGTAGCATAGTTTGAGGTCTGGTAGCGTGATTCCTCCTGCTTTGTTTTTATTTCTGAGTAATGTCCTATTCATAATTGCTAAGTCATGGAAAAAACCCAAGTGCCCACCGATCCACGAATGGATTGATAAATTGTTGTATAGGATTGGATTAAAGATGGCGGCAGAGTAACAGCTTCCCTGTAACTGGTATGGCATGTCTGGGGAGACAAGATTCCAGGCATCTCTGGCTGGTGGGATCTGCCTATGATCATCCCTTTGAGGATACAGGGAGCCAGCAAGGGACTTCTGGACCCCAGGAGGAGGATAAAAACAGTGGAAAACTGGCAAGTGGCTGTGTGTGTTCGATCGACCTAATCACACCGGCAACCGTGAGTACAAGCGGCAGTGAGACTACAAACTGGAAAGGCCTTACCTGTGAACTGTTTTGGTGTTCTTGGACTTGGCACTCAGTTGAGCTGCCTTGGGGAGAGCTTGATCAGGAGTGTGGAGAATGTTGGGCATTGTCTGGGGCCCCAGAATGAGCCACTGAGCTGGGCGAAGTAAGCCATTGTGAAAGAACTTCTCTGGCAAGCTCCGCCCTCAGTGTCCCAGAGCAAGGATCAGGTGGGACAAAGTAACCTAGTGACTGAGCAGCCTAAAGGCAGGGAGTGAGCTGCCTTACAGCCTTAATCCTTAGGGGCAGAGTGAGACATTTTTGGCACACTGGAGCCTTGGGCTGTTGCCCTGGGTGGAGTGCACTGACATCACAGCTCATAGCAACCTCAAACTCCTGGGCTTGGTGCCACCCAGACCTCCACAAGAGCTGTGCAGCGACCCCGACCAGTGACGTACACCAACCGGGCCTCTACATTCCCTGACTAGGAACTGCAGGAGCCACGCAACCCTGCATCTTCCCTCCTGTGTCCTCCCACCCTCCACACTAGCCCATTCCTCTGGCCAGGGACTCTGGTAGCTGCGTGCCCTCTGGAGCCCTCCCTGCCTCTGTGCAGAGCCCTTCTCCTGGCCAGAGACTGTTGGAGCCTTGGGCTCTCTGTGCCAAAGTCACTGGGTGCCAGGCGCTCCCAGAACCGTGAACACCACCCCCAGCCCTGTTGCTGGATCCAGGTGTGTCACACACCGGAGCTGCTTCCACAACCAGAACTCCCTAGCTAGAACAGCTCCAAAGGAACTACACAGGGTCACTCCCTACAAAGATTCAGCAACAATAGAGTGATCCCGCTGGGGTCTAATCTTGGAGAGACACCTCCCCAACTCTGAGGA
>CAUYPK010111829.1:0-65854 GCA_963574355.1 Loris lydekkerianus | reverse complement strand
CAATGGGCAGCCTTATCTAATTCCTGATCTGAGTGGAAATGGTTTCAATTTAACTCCATTCAATATGATATAGGCTGTGGGTTTGGTGTAGATGGCCTCTATCAGTTTAAGAAATGTCCCTTCTATACCAATTTTCTTAAGTGTTCTGATCATGAAATGATGCTGGATATTATCAAAAGCTTTTTCCACATCAATTGAGAGAATCATATGGTCTTTGTTTTTTAATTTGTTTATACGCTGAATTATACTTATAGGTTTATGTATATTGAACCAGCCTTGGGACCCTGGAATAAAACCGACTTGGTCATGATGTATATAGTTTGTTGGATGTGTTGCTGGATTCTGTTAGGATCTTGTTGAATATTTTTGCATCTATATTCATTAGTGATGCTGGTCTATAATTTTCTTTTCTTGTTGGGTCTTTTTCTGGTTTGGGGATCAGGGTGATGTTTGCTTCATAGAACGTGTTGGGTAGTCTTCCTTCTTTTTCTACCTTTTGGAACAGATTGAGTAATATAGGTACTAATTCCTCTTTAAAGGTTTTGTAGAATTCTGACATAAAACCATCTGGTCCCAAGCTTTGCTTTTTAGGGAAGTTTTGTATGGTTGATGCTATTTCAGAACTTGATATGGGCCTGTTCAACATTTCCACTTGATTCTGGCTAAGTCTTGGAAGGTGATGTGCTTCCAAGTATTGGTCAATTTCCTTCAGATTTTTATATTTCTGAGAATAAAGTTTCTTGTAATATTCATTAAGGATTTTTTTGAATTTCTGAGGAGTCTGTTGTTATTTCGTCTTTGTTGTTTCTGATTAATGAGATTAGAGATTTTACTCTTTTTTCCTGATTAGGTTGGCCAAAGGTTTATCTATTTTATTGACCTTTTCAATGAAACCAACTTTTTGTTTTATCGATCTGTTGTATAATTCTTTTGTTTTTAATTTCATTTAATTCTGCTCTAATTTTGGTTATTTCTTTTCTTCTACTGGGTTTGGGGTTGGAATGTTCTTCCTTTATCAGTTGCTTGAGATGTCCCATTAAGTTGTTAACTTCCTCTCTTTCCATTCTCTTGAGGAAGGCTTGCAGTGCTATATATTTCCCTCTTAACACTGCCTTTGTGGTATCCCTGAGGTTGTGATAATTTGTGTCTTCATTGTCATTTTGTTCCAAAAATTTAGCAATTTCCTTCTTAATCTCATCTCTGACCCAGCTATCATTCAGCATAAGGTTATTTAACTTCCATGTTTTTGTGTGAGTATGCATATTCCTGTTGTTACTCAGCTCAACTTTTATTCCATGGTGCTCCGAGAAGATGCAAAAAATAATTTCTATTCCTTTAACTTTACTGAGGTTAGACTTGTGACCTAAGATGTGATTGATTTTGGAGTAAGTTCTGTGGGATGATGAGAAGTATGTGTATTTAGTTTTGTTGGTATGAAATGTTCTGTAGATGTCTGCTAAATCCAAATGTTGGATGGTTAGGTTTAAATCTAAGATTTCTTTGCTAAGTTTCTTATTGGAGGATCGATCCAACACTGCCAAAGGAATGTTGAAATCTCCAACTATTATGGAGTTGGAGGAAATCAAGTTGCTCACATCTGTTAGAGTTTCTCTTATAAATTGAGGTGCATTCTGGTTGGGTACATAGATATTAATAATTGAAATCTCATCATATTGAGTCTTACCCTTAACAAATATGAAGTGACCATTCTTATCCTTCCTTACTTTTGTTGGTTTAAAGCCTATTGTATCTGCAAATAAAATTGTAACACCTGCTTTTTTCTGATTACCATTTGCCTGAAATATGGATGACCATCCTTTCACCTTGAGTCTAAATTTGTCTTTTAAGTTAAGATGTGATTCTTGTATGCAACAAATATCTGGCCTGCGTTTTTGTATCCAGTCAGCTAACCTATGCCTCTTTAGAGGACCGTTTAAGCCATTCACATTAATAGAGAATATTGATAAGTCTGGAGAAATTTTGGGTATCGAGTTTTTCAAAAGTCCAGTGCACAGTTTTAATTTTTACGCCAGTGTGGAAGTTGGAGTTTGATCCGAAGTTTCTGAGTGAGTTTACATTTGTGGTAGAGGATTGAGTTGGTCATTATTGTGGATAGGTCTGAGAATATCCTGAAGAGCTGGTTTGGTTATGGAAAATTTCTTCAACATATGAATGTCATTAAAGTATTTAATTTGTCCATCATAGTTGAAACTCAATTTAGCTGGATACAGGATCTGGGGTTGAAAGTTATTTTACTTTAAGAGATTAAAAGACAATGACCACCCTCTTCTGGCTTGAAAAGTTTCAGCAGAGAGATCTGCAGTCATTCTAATATTCTTCCCTTTGTAGCTAATGGCTTTCTTTCATCTGGGTGCTTTGAGAATTTTCTCCTTCATA
Organism: Loris lydekkerianus; assembly: GCA_963574355.1. Taxonomy (NCBI): domain Eukaryota; kingdom Metazoa; phylum Chordata; class Mammalia; order Primates; family Lorisidae; genus Loris; species Loris lydekkerianus. The sequence continues at coordinate 63,457 of CAUYPK010111829.1, read as the reverse complement.
TTAACTTTAGTGAAGTTACTTATGATATGCCCTGGGGATGTCTTATTGGGGTTGAGTCATGCTGGGGTTCTGAAACTGTCTGCTATCTGAATTTCAGAATCTCTAGGCATGTCTGGAAAATTCTCTTTCATAATTTCATGGAGAACACCCTCTCTGCCTAGTGAGGCCACTTCATTGGTTTTGGGATTCCAATAAGTTGGATATTAGCCTTCTTCGAATTATTTCAGAGCTCTCTCAGAGAATGATCCATTTTTGCTCTCCATTTCTCTTCCTCTTTGAGAGTTTGGGAGCGTTCAAAGGCTTTGTCTTCAATGTCAGAAATCATTTCTTCTGCTTGCTCCACTCTGTTACTGAGGGAGTCTACTGTATTTTTCAGATATTTGAGGGCTACAGATTCTTGCTTCAGTGTGTCTAAGTCTTTGGGGGGTTTGTCTCTAAATTTGTTAAATCTTGAGACAACTTTTGAATTTCTCCTCAAATTCCTAATTTCAACTTTTGAATTGCTGCTTGAAGTTTTAATTCCAAATTTCCCTCCACTTTATTAATCTTGTTTGCAATCCAAATTCTGAAATAGATTTCTGACATCTCAGCCAGTTGTTTATGACTGGGATCTTCAATTACATCTGCCATATCTTTCCCTTGGGGGGGTTGATTTATTCTGGTTATTCATGTTACCAAAATTTTTGTGCTCATTCCACCCCATGATTGTTTTACTCCCTTTGACCTTTCCCCTGGAGCTTTGTCAAGGACCCATACAGTGCTGTCACCTGAGAAACTGGGGCCCTGTTTGGTGTGGTGGGGCTTAGTGGTTCTGTCTTGTTTTCAGCTGGTTTTTGTTTGACCCTAGTGAAACAGTTACTCTGGGTTGAAGTCTCAGCTATGGATAAATATCAGCAATTAAGTCACCCCACCCACCACTGGCAACAATTGGAAAAGGAAAATCAAACCTTCCTACAACCGCACACCCAGGGCATCCCCTGAATAGTCCTCAGGCGATTGGCTCAGTTTAAAAGATCCAAATCAATTGTCTCATTCAGCACCTGTCTCTACTGGGAGAGTTTAAGAGGTCTCTGGGAACTTGATCACAGGGGTCTGGTGACTACCCTGATATGGCTTGCTGCAGTGCTACATAGAGTCAAGAGGAGCCACCCAGCCAATAGATCAGTCTGGGAAGGTTTATGCCTCATTTCCCACCTTGCACCACTGTCACACTCTGTCACTGATAGCCCTGCAGTTGGCTGACCCAGTTGCTGTAGTGAACAGATACTCCAGGGGTTTGCACCTGCCTGACTCACAAGGAAATCTGCCAGGCGGCTGCGCTCTGCCTCTATCTAGCAGGAGGAGGTGAGGCCTGACAACCTTGGGTACTTAATGAAGGTTGGGGGTTGTTCACTCAGGTCCAGCCCTACCCCTGATTGAAGTTATTGACAGAACAGAACAGAACTGCTAAATTCTCCTGCAGAAGAGGAGCTGCTTTGAATTCCAAAGTCCTGTCTTTGCTCCTGCAGGTTTTTATTTGGTTACCTGTCAGTTCTATCCTGCTGCCTTCCTTTGTCTATAGGCTGATGATCCCCTGAGGGCCAGGTGTGTCTTGAGCTCAGTTAAGCGGTCCTCTGGGTCAGCCCTGCCCTGGGAGCTTCCCGGGTCTGTGAGTACCGCCTCAGGCAAATCCTTTACTCACAGGTGGTTGCCGGCCTCTGGTTGCCCAGGGAGACAGGGAGTGTGGTTTCAGAATATCCAGGTGTGAGCCATATTGCTGCTAAAAGACGGCTGCTGGATTATGCCACTGGGATCTGCTGCTCTAGTGTGGTTCCCTCTAAGCCGACTGTCCTCTCTTCACTCCCATGCCCCATAGTCAGTGCTGACCAGCTGCAGCTTAGGTCCTATCCACACCTCTCGAGAAATCACCCAAGAGTCTGGACTCCTGGGGGACAGACCTCCAGACCTCAGAGTGAGAGTGGAGGGGAGTGCTGGGAGCTCAGAGTTGCAGGTGGAGAATATATATACAGTTTTATACGGTTTTATGCCTGGCTGTATTGCTGCTAAAAGACGTGCCTCAGGGAACTGCTGCTGCTCAGTGTGGTTCCTTCTCAGCCGACTGTCCTCTCCTCGCTCCCATGCCCCAGCATCAGCGCTGACCAGCTGCAGTTTAGGCACTGTCCACACCCCTTAAGAAATCACCCAAGAATCTGAACTCCTGGGGGACAGGCCTCTAGACCTCAGAGTTTGAGTGGAGGGGAGTGCTGAGAGCTCAGAGTTACAGGTAGAGAATATATACAGTTTTATACAGTTTTATGCCTGGCAGGAGAACACCAAGGCACCCTAGTAGGGGAGTTAGGTCCAGTTTTTAGAGGGTCTCTCCTGTGGAATGTAGTGGGAGGAACTTTGAACTCTGCCCATTTGTTTGTGGGGCACTCCGAGCCGTTCTCATGGGGGAGGGTACTCCCGTCTGCTTGGTGATGGATTTTGTACCTTTTGTTTGTATCCTTGGTGTTGCAGCTTGCCTCAGCGGGGTTGATGTGCATTCTTCAGCCTTCTCTCTTGGTGCAGCTCAAATCCACCAGGTTACTTGCTAAATTTTTGTCTTTTAACTCTCCTTCTGGATGGGAGCTTCTGTGGAAAGCTGGTTTCAGTCATCCATCTTGTCTCCACCCCCCCATGGAATGATTAAGTTAAGCTAATTAATGTGTCTATCACCTCATTAGTTACCATGTTTTGCGGTGACCTTTAAAATCTACCATTTTAGTAATTTTGAAATATACATTATTAATAGACCTCATTCTGTAAAATAGGTTATTAAAAACTTATTCCTCTTGCCTAGCTGAATCTTTGTACCCTTACATCAACATCTTTCCTTCCTTTACTGCACCCCCAGTCTAGACAACAGCAGAGAAACAAACAATGGTATAGTAATTGCCAGAGACCTCAACTGAAAGAGCTGGACAAATTATTACAATAGAAAAGCAGCAAAGAAGCAAGGGATTTAAATGGACCTCTAGAACAAGTAGACTAACAGATATTTATAAAATCTGCAAAATATAGATTCTACTCATCAGCACATAGGACACCTTCCAAGACTGATTATCTCTTAGGCCACAAAACATAGGCCACAAGTCTCAGCAAATTCCAAAAAACTGAAATCACACTATGTATCTGATTAGACCACAGTGGAATAAAACTAGAAACCAATTCCCCCAGAAACACTCAAATGTACACAAAGTGTTGGAAATTAAACAACTTACTGCTAAATGATCCTCATGTCAATGATGAAATTAAGATGGAAATCAAAAGATTTCTTGAACTTAATGACAAAAGGGATATAAGCTATCAAAATGTATGATATACAGTAAAATAAGTCCTAAGTGGGTTCATAGCCTTCAATGCCTACATCAAAAACACAGAAATATTACAAATCAACCACTTAATATCACATCTCCAAGAACTGGAAAGAAACCAAACCGAAACTTATCAGAAGAAATGAAATAACAAATCTCAGAGCAGAACTAAAGAAAATGGAAACCAGAAAAATAATACAAAGGATCAATGGAATAAAAAGTTGAGTTTTTTAAAAAGATAAACAAAATCAATAGACTTTTAGCCAGATTAACTAGAAAGAGAAGAGAAAGGACTCAAATAAGCTCAACCAGAATGAAAAAAGGCAACATTAAAATTGATACCATAGAAATACTGAATACTACATATAATTCATTTGTGACTACTGTGAAAACCTGTATGCACATAACTAGAAAATGTAGAGGAAATGGTAAATTCCTGAAAACATACAACCTGGAAACAGACCAATAATGAGCAACAAGATTGAAGCAGTAAGAAAAATCCCCCCCCCCCCAAAAAAAAAGATACCAGACTCAGGTGGATGGATTCACAGCCAAATTATCCTAGACCTACAAAGAACTGGTATCTATCCTACAGAAATTATTCCTTAATTTTGAGAAGGAGGGAATCCTCCCTAACTCATTCTATGAAGCCAGAATCACATTAATACCAAAGCCAGAAAAGGATATAACAAAAGAAGAAAACTATACACTAAGATCCCTTATAAATATAGATGTAAAAATCCTCAACAAAATACTAGCAAACAGAGTACATGGTACATGAAAAAGATACTTTACTATGATGAAGTGTATTTTATCCCAGGGAAGCAAGGATGGATGAACATATGCAAATCAATAAACAACAATTCACCACATAAACAACAGAAACAAAACAAAGACAATATGATCATCTCAATAGATGCATAAGAGCATTTGATAAAATGTAATATTTCATGATAAAAATCTCCAACAAAGTAGGCACAGAAGGAATATACCTCAATATTATAAAAGCCATGGATGACAAACACACACCAAACATTATACTAAAAGCTGAAAGCACTCCCCCCTAAGAACTGGAACAAGACAAGGGTACCCATTGCCACCATTTCTATTCAACATAGTGCTAGAAGTCCTAGTCATAGCAGCCAGGCAAGAGAGAAAAATACAGGGCATCCAAATTGGGAATAGAGGAGGACAAACTCTCCCTGTTCATTGATGATATGATCTTGCACATACCTAGAAAACTCTAAAGACTCCAGCAAGAGATTTTTAGAATTAATAAATTCAGCAAAGTATCAGGTTACTAAACCAATGTAAGTAATTTTTAATGTTAATAACAAGCAAACTGAGAGTCAAATGAAGTACTCAATACCATTTATAATAGTTAATAAGAAAATACGTAAGAAAATATTTAACCAAGGAAATGAAAGATCTCTACAATGAGAATTATGAAACACTGATGAAGGAAATCACAGATGACACACACAAATTGAAAAACATCTTATGTTCACTTAGACATTTTACAATTGGACATCATTAAAATGTCCATACTGCCCAAAGTGATGTCATATTTCACAGATCTGGAAAAAAATAATTCTACACTTCATTTGGAACCAAAAAAGAGACCAAATGGCCAAAACAATCTTAAGCAAAAATAAAAAATCTGGAGACATTACATTATCCGACTTCAAACTATACTATAAGTCTATAGTAACAAAAACAGCATGGTGCTGGTATAAAAGTAGAGACATAGACCAAAGGAACAGAATAGACAATCCAGAAATAAAACCATCTGCCTACAACCAGCTGATCTTTGACAATTAGACAACAACATACACTGGGGAAAAGAAGCCCTATTCAATAAATGGTGGTGGGAAAACTTAATAGCCACACTTAGAAGAATGAAACAGCACCCCTATCTCTAGCCCTACACAAAAACTAATTCAACATGGAATAAATATATAGCAATTCACTCATTCAACAGACATTTAGTGAGTACTTTATTATGTACAAAATAGTATTCTAGTTGTCAGAGATAAAATAGTGTAAAAACTGACAAAAATGCTTGCCATCAAGTCTATGTTCTGGTAACTTGTGTTTCCACAGCTTTATCATACATAGAAAAATATTCAGTGAACATAGTATATTCTGGAACAGGGGTCAGAGGTCACCAAACTTTTTCTGTACAAAGACAGATAATAAATATACTTGGCTTGTGGGCCACCCTTTTAACTCACCCCTGAGGTTAAGCAAACATTGGAATACAGAGCAAATGCCTCTAAACAGCTCCTGAGAATCAGTCAGCCACAAAGGAGACATGGGGTGTACAATCTCCTGTCGCTACATGGGCTCACTCACTTCCACATACTTAGTTCTTTCCAGCCTTGTGAATTCTCCTCATAAAAGATAAACCCTTTGGGGGCGGCACCTGTGGCTCAGTGAATAGGACTCCGGCCCCATATACCAAGGGTGTGGCAGGTTCGAACCTGGCCCCAGTCAAACTGCAACAAAAAATAGCTGGGCATTGTGGCAGGTGCCTATAGTCCCAGCTACTCAGGAGGCTGAGGCCAGAGAATCGCCTAAGCCCAAGAGCTGGAGGTTGCCATGAGCTGTGATGTCACAGCACTCTACCAAGGGTGACAGAATGAGACTCCGTCTCTTAAAAAAAAAAAAAAAAAAAAAAAAAAGATAAGCCTTTTCAGCCTCACCTTTGAAACACGTAGACATTTTACAATTGGACATTCTCCATACTGCAATAATCTCCCTCCCCAATTGCAATAACTTTTTTTTTAAAGAAAGGCTGTTCTTATCTGAATACAGGTTTGTTTTTTATTTGTCAGGTTGCTGAGTTAATAAGATAGATTAGAAAGCTTGCTTTCTCAACTGTCAGCTGCAACCTCCATGTCTCACTGTCATATCAAAGGATTTTCTGAAATGTGGAAGGGAAGAACCTACTCCAAAGAAACTGAGGAAAACTATAAAAAGAAATAAAAATATGTCAAAAGTTATCTTTTGCTCTATGTTATAGATGTTAATAATGTACCTAATTGAGTTGAATGCAACAACATTTTTGTATAGTATTACGGTGGCCATTAAGTTTCAGTATCATTTTAAAACCCATTGTTTAAAGAAAAAGTAATTGCCTATTTCAAGTGAGGAGCTCTTTAAAGTCAAAAATAGTTACAGCTTTTCAAATTAGAATTAAAAGCTATATATACCCAGAAGACCAAAAATCACATCATAACAAAGATATTTGTACCAGAATGTTTATTGCAGCCCAATGCATAATTGCTAAGTCATGGAAAAAGCCCAAGTGCCCATCAATCCACGAATGGATTAATAAATTGTGGTATATGTACACCATGGAATATTATCAGCCTTAAAGAAAGATGGAGACTTTACCTCTTTTATGTTTACATGGATGAAGCTGGAACATATTCTTCTTAGTAAAGTATCTGAAGATGGTAGAAAAAGTATCCAATGTACTCAGCCCTACTATGAAACAAATTTGTGGCTTTCATATGAAAGCTATAACCCAGTTACAACCTAAGAATAGGGGGAAGGGGGAGAAGGAGGGAGAGGGAGGTGGGCGGAGGGAGGGTGATTGGTGGGATTACACCTGCGGTGCATCTTACAAGGGTATATGTGAAACTTAGTAAATGTAGAATGTAAATGTCTTAACACAATCATTAAGAAAGTGCCAGGAAGGCTATGTCAACCAGTGTGATGAAAATATGTCAAATGGTCTATAAAACCAGTGTATGGTGCCCCATGAGCGCATTAATGTACACAGCTATGATTTAATAAAAAAAGAAAAAGAAGAATTAAAAACTATAATTCTTTCTAAGCATCCTATAGGTTTTTCTTTTTCTTTTTCTTTTTCTTTTTTTTTTTTTTTCCTCAGTTTTTGGCTGGGGCTGGGTTTGAACCTGCAACCTCTGGCATATGGGGCTGGCGCCCTACTCCTTTGAGCCACAACCACCTCAGGTTTTAATTTTTAATAAGATAAATGTTGATAGCTTATACCTGAAAACAAAAAAATGGGTTCTTCAATAAATTTTCAGAATAAAGTGTTCTTGAGGTCATAAAAGTGAGAGTAAACCATTGTTGTAGACAAAATTTAGGTTAATTGTCCCCCATCCTCATTGGTTGACTTTCTGATATGACCCCGTTAGGTGCCATTCCCCAGGTGGGCTCCAGGAGGTGCTAACGGCCTAGATTTTCATCCTTCTAGTTTAGGGATCTGGTTGTCAGCTACCAGAGGAATTTGACCAAAATTGGTTTGTTTCTTCCTTGAGTCCATCACATGGACATTGTGAAGCTTTTGCCCATTTTTTTTTCAATTTTAGATTATTTTTTAAATTCCATTACTCTTTTTCCCTCTAATTTTGGTCTGTCTTTATTCTTTTATTTCTCTCAATTTTTATTAATTTTTTTGTTTTAATTTTCTCATTCTCTCATTGCTCTTTCCATTTTTTCCTCATTTTTCTTCTTAGGCGTTTTCTCTTTATTCTCTTCTCTTTATTTCTTTATTTTTTAATTTCTTCTCATTCTTTGTTTTCCCCATTTTACTCCTGATTTGTCATTTTCTTTACTTTTCTCCTCTCCCTCTGTCATTTTATTCTATTCTTTTTTTTCTTCTTCTTCATGGCAAGTGTTCTGGGCATGTCCCTGGGGGTAGCTCTGAGATGTCTGTGCTGAGGATGGCTGCACAGCTAGTCCCTGCCACCTCCCCAGATCACTCAGGATCTGGGTAATCTTGGGGTCTTGGGCAGAACCCATTACTTCTGGAATGAGTGCGGTCACAGCAGCTTCCACACTGGACAGCTGTGACAGGTGCAGGGCTAGCATGATAAGGCTTGACTCCAGCCTCTACCCCTGGCCACTAGAGGCCTCTAGCTATATCTATCCTAGGCAAGGTCACCTTTAAGTTTGTCTCCAAACAATCTGTCCTGCAGAGGTAGAAATCAAAGACCAAGTGCAGATGCTCAGCCTCCCCTGGTGAGCAGCGGAGATAACCACAGGAAGGTAGATTTCCCAGAGGCTAGCCCACACTCCTTAAACTTTCACTGAGGACCCATGACTATGTACTCCACTAAATACAGAGAAATGATGCAAAATCCACGGATTGTGCTGATAGCCACACAGGCAGCCTGCAACAAACATGGCCCCAGCAAGCATGAGAAAGTGCGTGAGCCTGGCACGCAGACGTTGCACTGTCCAGGCGTCTCAGTGGATCTCTGTCATACCCCTGGTCTCCAAGATCATTGCTTCCAAATCAACCAAGCAGCTGCCGGGAGCCAGGGAAGGCAGCCAAGACAGAGACAGGCCCAAACGTGCTGCATCTCTTCCTGGCCCTTCTGAGATTTTTCTTCTATGTGTAAGGAGCAGGAGATGGGTCTTTGCCCTGCACAGTCACCCATGTCCAGAAATTCTCCCCCTTCTCTCCTACAGGAGGAAGCACAGGAAGGGGAGGGACGAGCAGGGCTCCCTTGCATAGATTATGTTGTCTAAACGAAGAAATTGTTTATTGCAAAAATAAAAAGAAAGAAAAAAGAGAGAAGAAAGAGGGAAGGGAGGAAAGAAGGATACATTAAAACCATTAAGATGCAGCTTTCACATTTGGATGTGTGACGTGGTGTCTTGGTAGAGAGGTGGGCTGAAGATAAAATTGGAAGGCTCCAGTGTGGGATTAGTGTTTCAAACTGTGTTAACTTAGAGAAGAGAGGAAGAGAAGAAGACAGCCTAGACAGTTTACTTGGGAATTCTAACATTTGATGATGAGGAAAAGGATGAGGATGCTGAAAGTGACAGAGCAGAAAAGCAGGAAGAAAATTAGGAGTGTGGTGTCCACAGAGTTTGACTGGGAGAGGGACAGAGAAGGGACTTGAGGGATCAAAGGACAAAGGGAGGAGAGGGCCCTCCCTTTGTTTTATAAGGAGAAAGAAAGATTTGTCTAAATCAGGGGTCAGCACACTTGTAAAGGCCAGAGAGGAAATATTTGAAGCTTTCCGGGTCGTATGGTCACTGCCATGACACCGCTGTTAGAACAGGAGAGCAGAGAGTGAGCCCACCAGTTGGCGTGGCTGGGTGCCAAGAAGACTTCATTTATAGGGCCTGGAATTTAAATTTCATAGAATTTTCATGTGTTCTGAAATGCTACTCATCTATTCTGTTTAGTTAGTAAAAAATATGAAAACTATTATAAGTTGATGGGCTGTACACAAACAGGCTCAAGGGCGTAGTTTGCTGGGTTCTGGTCTGGATGCTGGAAGGAATGTAGAAAGGTTTGTAAAAAGCTTTGTGTGGGGGGGTTAGGGGCTCAGGACACTGTGTCCTGCTCACAGATGTCTCATTAATGAAATGGGAGGCAAAGTCTTCAGCGGCTATAAGGGGAGGCTTAAATTGCCAAAGGCAGAGAATTCTGGAGCAGATGAAGCTGGTTTACAGGAACAGCAGTGTGTAGAGCAGAGTGGGATGAAGGCATGACTGTCACCCACCAGGGAAGAGTGAGGGTCCACAGACTCTGACATATAAGCTGAGTCTTCAAGGATGATCGGTGATGGTTAATTATTTTAGAAGTGAGCAGCAGTGTTAAAGTATGAAGACGTAAAGAAGTGATGACATGTCACAATGTGGCCATTTTCAAGTGACAATAATCATATCCAGTCATTTTTTTTAAGTAAATTGTCTTTGAATGATACTAAAACAGAGATCGACTGTAGTGTAAATGTCCAGACGTCCCCAAACAGGCCAGTGGGCTGCTGTGCACACACATCTGGTCAGCATCTGGAGTACACCCAGGAGAAAATCCATCATAGTTGCTCAGCATGTTAAACTCTGGTGTAGCGGAGGAAGCTGACGTTCATTTTGGGTTGGGCAAATTGGGTCAATTTTGGAACAGGGTCCATACAGAAGGCTTTAAAAAGCAAGTCCTACTTACAGTTTCTGTGGAGTCTATTGTAAACTCCTAGAGTATGACTCCACCTTAAAGCCAGCTCAGCCTTCATACCTTCTGAAACACTGCAAAAAAATAAAAATAAATAAATAAATAAAAAATAAAAAAATAATAATAATAAGGTGAACTTTTATGTGAGCAGAGTTGAAATTTCAAAGTAGAGATTCACAATTCTGGCTTTTTATTTATATTTCCATTTCAGGATACCTGTAATTGTAGATTATAAGACATCTTTTGGAAATATCCAATTGGGTTCATTTTTAGTTGTAAAAGAAATGCACGCCTTTTAAAGGAGATTGTTTTTAGGTAACATATGTGTTTTGCAATGTGAAAAAAAAAATAGAATCGTTTAGAGAGATGAGTTTAGAATTGTCCTTGCCTTGGAACCTCAGATCAAAATCAATCCTACCTTGAGTTTGTGTGTTTTCCCTGAAGAAAGATCAATTATTGTCTTGTCCTTATAATAAACTGTTTTTTTAAAACAGGTAATACTAATAATAGCTGCAGGGTTTGTAGGATTCCAACTCCAAAATGTCTATAATAAACCAATTAAAGTTTACACAGGTTGTGGATGCCAGATGCCTCTGAGTGGCCGATAGGAAGGGACTGGATGTGACTGGCAGATTAGGGTTCCCGAGACTGGATGGGCACAGAAACTGGTAACTGAAATTAGTCTAGAGATGCTCACATTCTCCCTTGTGACCCCTTTCACCAACTGTTTAAGCAAAAGAGAGAGAAGATCTTTCACCTTTCTATAAACTTTGTTTTAGCATTATTGAATATTAAAACAAATTAAAATAAATAAAGCAAACTAAAATAAAGACATCAGATTTTTTCTATGAATAACAGATGATGAAGCTGAATACAAAGAGCTCAGCTTCCTTTCCCCAGGAGGATGGGGCGAGAGGATCACATAGCCTGAAAATAGGAATTCTTATGTCCTAAACTGGTTTAAACTTCTGGATAGATGGCTTCCCCATGAACAAACCTAGTAGAATTTTCACAAGTGCCTTTGTTTTACATCTTCATAACACTGGAAAATTTAGAATAGCTTTGTGCTCATCTTAATTTCTGGCAAAGCATAACTGGTTTGGCTAAAGAGTCATGTTGGAGGGCATTGGCAAGTTCATATGTATAGGATTTGCCTTTTAGCCCAAGCTAAATAAAAAGTCAGACAATTATGGTTTTGGAGTTCTCTTCCAGGAGGCAAATCAATATTTTTTTAAAGGCAACACGGAGGCTGTAGTTATTAAAAGATTTGTTCAAGAACATTCATATTCCATAACCTCATGTCAGAAAAATTCAAGCAGTGAGACATCTAAAGAGTGGGTTTCTTTCAGTTTTACCCTATTCCTTGTTAGCACTTCATAAAAAGTGACAATCCAAATATCCTTTGGCCTTCTTACATTGACTGCAAACTCTGGCTTCCAGTGGTTTTTCTCTTTAGATGAGTTCTCATTTATAATTTTTTTCTTTTCTGTATTCAAAAATATTTGAGAATTTCCTTATTTCTTTCTTTCTCTACTTTCACTGTGAGATACATCATTCATCTTCAGAAATAAAAGGATAATTGAGTGATATAGTGCATAAAGCCAAACAGTCGCGATACTTTTTTTGATTATTTTTTACAGATCACACTAATATTGATACTATACATTTCCCTGATTTGGTAACCATAATACCAAGATGCCTTACGTTTTATTTCAAGGGCCAAAAAGCTCAATTTGTTACAAAATAAGGTTTTGCTCATTGGAGGAAAGAGATAGCTTAAAAGCTATATCAAAAACAGCACTTCTTGGATTTAGAAGTAGCAACAGCTAGAATGTGAACAGGGAGATGGGGCTGACATGCCCTTAGAAGCTATTACTTAATACTTATAAAATATAGAGCAAGAGTATCCAACCTGCAGCCCGCTGGACACATCCTAATTTTTTGAGGATATTTTTTGCTTACTTGTGGTGTTGGATATCACAAAAAGTATGAAAAGTATGCACAGACTTTGTTTTGTTTTGTTTTTTTTTCTATCAGCTTTTGTTAGTGTTTGTGCATTTAATGTGCGTGCTGAAGACAACTCGTATTCTTCCAATGTGCTTCAGAGGAAAAGGAAGTGATTGGACACCTTGCCTTACAGTGGATTCTATCAGGACTAAAACCAATACTCTCTTCTAACTAATTTAAAAGTAGAATACTCTGTTTTCATATACAGGGTGTCCATAAAATTTGTGTGCAATTTAAATTAACCAACTATTTTAAGTTGCACAGAAACTTTATGGACACCCTATATAATTGAATATGTTATAGGATTTTTAGTGGTTTTGACAAATGAGAAATACAATTAAACATTCTTCTGGGTGGGGGAGTTTTTTATTTGGGATAAGAGAAAAGGAAAAGGGAGGTCTATTATTACCCCCACAGGAAACTAGTTAGAAAATTAAACAAGGATTATCCTTCTTGCTTGGGAAGGGAGGATTGTGAGAGAATAACACATTTCTAACTTTCCCTAAAATACAAGGATAAGTCAATTCTTTGCTGTTTTGACGTCAACTCAAAACCAACTACTATCCAGGCAATGTTGCATACGGAGAAGAAATACTTTATGCTAAAAAACATTCTGTTTCCATATTTTGTGCTGTCGAGTGCTTGTCCTTTCCTTTTCTTTCCTTTCTCTCTCTTTATTTTGTTATATTGTTTTTTCGTGGTTGTTCAGCAAAATTTCCAACCAGGTACATCTAGCATTAATGAAGGAAAATGACTTTTTCTTGAACTGAACTGAAAATGATCTGAAAGGTTTAGCTGAGCTGAATATTCTGATTTTTGATAAGAGAGTCCCAACAAGGATGCCCCCCCCCCCTTTTTTTCTTTTTTACAGATAATTTCTCACTTTCATGTTTCTATTGGCAGCCCAAGATCTAACTGCGATGCTGCCTGCATAGCCCGGCAGGAGCTATGAAAAAACATGGCTTTAGCATTCTTTGGAAGATTCCCTGGTGTTGGGAATTCTTTAGGCATATTACAGTCCTGACTTTTGAACTGTGCATCTGGAAAAGGATTTTCAATTCTTTTCTCACCCAGAGAAACCCAAGACAGTGTTAGAAACTACAGCAATTGTTGAGATGATGAAAAGGTTTGTTAATAACGTTTTATTTTCAGGAAGCATTTATTGGTGCTTTATGGTCTTGAAGACATTCAGATAAAGATAACACCTCTATCCTTTCTGTGTAAACTAAAGAATAAAAACAGCTCTCAGTAACTTCTACCTACAACTGCTCTTAGAATGAACTCATTAGAAAAAGCAGAAATCTTTTTAAAACAGCATTATGTGAAAGTTGGTTGTGTTGTTCAAATAAGAAAGGCACTCTTTTAACATATTCACAAATGATTTAATCACTTTAACTTCGATGAAGAAAATAAATGAGTGCAAATAAATAAATAAATTCCATGAGAGTAAGTACTTAATCTATTTTATTTACTGATATAGCCTCAGGACTTGGGATTGAGCTTGAATAATAAAAGTAGAACCAAAGACTCCAAACTATTTTATTTGGGGATTACTAGCTTAGTCTTAATGTAACTAGAGCATTTAATGTGTTATTATTACTATATGTTTTTAATAGATGATTGTTCTTTCTGTTCTTTCTTCACCATTTTTTTCTGTTCTGTTTGGATGTTAGATAATTATTTTTTCCTTAAGACATGCCAATACTCACAATTAACAGGAATCTTTGACTTGCTTAAGTCAATTTCTGGGTTCGGTGTGGTTTGGCTTTTTCTGTCTAGTTTTTCTTGAAGCAATGGATTTCTGAGACTTTTTTTATTTCTCAGCTTGTCATCATCTTCATTTTAATCTATCCTCTGAAAATTTTATTTTCACTTTTTTTTTTTTTCCTTTAATTTTCATTGGCTCAAATAAATGCCACTAATATCCAATCTTGTTGCTTTTGTTTCAGGATGAATAAATGTGAGAATTTCTTCATAAGTAAAATGCACGTTTTTCCTTTCTTCTTATATCAAATAGTTATTTATTGTTTTGCATATTACAAATAGTTCAAGCTCTTTTCCAGCTTTCTTTGTTCCAATTTGCAATTGTTTTCAAATGTCTGTGTTGCTCTACATAGCCCTCTTCTTACACAACATTTCTTTATATACTAAAAGCTTTATTGAGATATGATTTATACAAAATAAACTGCACATATTTAAACTGTGTAATTTGATAAGTTTTAAAATAAAATCATTATAATAAACATGCTCATCATCCTTAAAAGTTATCCGGTAACTTCCACAATATCTTTGTTGGGACACTTTTAATGGCTTTAATCCGTTCACCAGGTAACCAGTGAACTGCTTTTCCACTATATAATACTTTACATTTACTACAATTTTATATAAGTGAAATAATATGTACAAGTCTTTGCCTGGATATGTGCTATTGTTTCTCTTGGTTAAATCCCAGAGAGTAAAATGGCTAAGTCATACAATAGAGTTTTTTTTTTTTTTTAAGAAGCTGCCAAATTGTTTTCCAAAGTGGTTATAAAATTTAACATTTTTGCTAGCTGTGTTTGAAAGCCCTAAATCCTCCGCATTCTTGCCAACGTTGGTGTGATCAGTCTTTTTAATTTTAGTCATTCCAATATATAGTTGTATCTAACTGTGGTTTTAATTTGCATTTCCCAAGCATCTTTTTATGTGCTCATTTGGCATTTATATACTATTTTCTCTGGTGAAGTGCCTATTCACACCTCTTACCCATTTTTTATTGCACTGTTTGATCTTATTATTGACTTTGGAAAATTGTTTATATACACTAGAACCTCAATAGTTGGCCACCTCCCTACCTGATCATCCCCTTAAGCTGCTCTAATTTTCACGAGCCAGACATCAGCACATGTCCACATCAGTACAGTAGGCCTAGTTCCTTCATGTTGACCAGTTTGTTACAACCCCTTACAGAAGTTCTACTGAATTTTATAAACTTACAGAAGTTCTACTGAATTTTATAAATAAGTCTCTTATGAGACACAATTTTTGCAAATGATTTATCTCTATCTATTTTTTAAACCGTGGCTTTTGAAGAGCAGAACTTCCTAACAATGATGAAGTCCTGTTTATCAAGGTTTTATAGATTATGCTTTTGGAGTGATATGTAGTATAGAAAATTCTAAAGAATCAAAAAGAGACTATTGGTGTTAGTAAATGAATTCAGGAAATTGCACGATAAAAGATTAATATGCTAAAAAAATAGTTTTTTAAGACACTAACAATGAACAATCCAAAAAGGAAATTAAGAAAACAACGTTATTTACAATACATACAAAATAATAAGATGCCTAGGAATAAATTAAAAGAAGGATGTATAAAACTTGTACACTGAAAACTTATCAAACATTGCAAAAAGAAATCAATGAAAAGTGAAATAAATGGAAAGACATTTTATATTTATGGGTGGGAAGACTTACAATGACATCACTACTTAAAATGATCTATAGATTAATGAAATCCCTCTGAAAACTCTAGTAGGCTTTTTGTTTTTTGTTTTCTTCTTTTGAGAAATGGAAACATAAAAAAGCTGGTCTATAAATTCCATTTGGATTTGCAAAGGGTCCTGAATAGCCAAAACAATATTGACAAAAATCAAAGTGGGAGCAATCATCCTTCCTGATTTCAAAAACTTAATACAAAGCTACAGCAATTCAATTGATGTGAGACTGGCATAAGCATAGACTTATAGACTAAGTCTGGAAATAAATCAATACATCTAGGGTCAATTGCTTTTCCACAAGGATGCCAAGACTATTCAGTGAGAAAAGAATAGTTTTTTCAACTAATGGTGCTGGAATAACCAGATATCTACAAATAAAATAATGAAGTTGGATGCCTACCTCACGACATGCATAAAAAAAAAATTTATAAAATGGGCCAAAAAACTAGAGTTAAAACTATTGAACTACTTAAATGAAATAGGGATAGATCTCATGTCTTTGGATTTGACAAATGGATTTTTTACGACACTAAATCCACGAGCAACAAAAGAAAAACGTGGTAAATTGGATTTATTAAAATTAGAAACTTTGTGGGTCAAAGGACATTGTTTTGAACTTGGTTTCATGACACATTAAAATTATTTGGAAACAGTTTGATCATTAAGAATCTTGCTCTTAAGATTAGCTGAAACCAAATCAGCTTTAAGATGAGGCTACTGTTTTTCCAATGTTGAGACAAACCCCTTCTGCGTACTTTAGTCCATGCCCCTTGAATTGAGAGATTTCCAGGCTTGGTGGTGAAAATAGCTACTACTCCTGTCCCTCTGCACGTTCAACTACAGTTTCCCACTGATCCTTTTATGCCATTTTTTTTCTGTGGCACACCCTGTCAATACTCTGCTGACTACTCAAGGGGATGCTCTGCAGATTTGTAGAGTTCTGTCTCTGTGCAATGCATCTCCCACACTCTAGCTATCTGAATCTTTTGTTTATTCTTCCTAGACTTTCAGATATGTCTCAGAAAGTCTGCCAGGATCTGCCTTTGTTACACCACCCTGCTCTGGAGACTAGAACATCTTCTAAGTTTTTCCTTTTTAGTTTTATTTAGATATAATTTATATACCATACTATTTACCCATGCAATCATCACTGTACTGAATATTAAACCACTTTCATTATCCTAAAAAGATCATTTTTTCCAGAATAAGTGAATAAATTTAGATTTATTGTGAGTCCTTTGAGCCTGAGTTTTCTCTGCACTTGCAGTATCACCTTTTATGTATTTCAAGTAAATATTTCTGTGTAGATCAGTTTGTAAATTCTCTGCTTTTTTTCCATTAACCTATTCTTGTGGTACTGTCTGAATTACTATAGCTTGATTATATGTCTTAATAACTGCTAGTGTAACCTTTCCATCTTTGTTCTACCAGATTTTCTTGACTATTCTTGGCCCTTTGTACTTCCTTATAAATTTTATTTATTTATTTTTTATTAAATCATAGCTGTGTACATTGATATGGTCATGGGGCATCATACACTAGTTTCATAGACCGTTTGACACATTTTCATCACAATGGTTAACATAGCCTTCCTGGCATTTTCTTAGTTATTGTGCTAAGACATTTACATTCCACATTTACTAAGTTCTAAGTTTCACATATACCCTTGTAAGATGCACCACAGGTGTAATCCCATCAATCCTCCTCCCTCTACCTACCTTCCCCCTCCCTCCCCTCCCTTTCCCCCTTCCCCCTAGAGATTCTTAACCCTGGCCACCAGTTAGAGTCACCATTTGTGCTTTCATAAGACTGTCAAAGTTTTGGGCTCCACAATAAATCAGATAAATCATAATCTGTGAGGTGGGTTCTCGGTGTCTAAATTGTTTAAAAGTTCTCCAATTGATTTGAATATGCAACCAAAACTGAGCATCACCAAACCAGACAGAAGTCCCCTGAGAGAAGGGCCGTGACAGTCTTCTTCAGAGCTATGACCCCAGTACCCAGTTCTGTGCCTACCATATAGCTTATTCTCAGTGAAAGAAAATGAAGAAAAACAATCTGTTAAATAAGTAAAATAACCCTGAATAATGAATCTTGACCCTAAACAGGCTGTCCTATCCATAAGCTAGACATGCCATTTCAGCTTTTAAAATTCAGGTGCTGGCCAAGCATAGTGGCTCATTCCTGTAATCTAGCCCTCTGGGATGCTAAGGTAGGTAGGTTGCTTGAGCTCAGAAGTTCAAGACCTGCCTGAGCAAGAGCGAGACCCTGTCTCTACTAAAAAATTGCCAGGCATTCTGGTGGGTGCTTGCAGTCCCAACTATTCAGGAGGCTGAGGCAAAATGGATCTCTTGAACACACAGAAGTTTGAGGTTGCTGTGAGCAATGATGATGCCATGGCACTCCTCCCAGGGTGACAGAGTGAGACTCTATCTCAAAAAATAATAAATAAAATAAAAAATTCAAGTGCTTTTTCTCTAGAACTATACTGCCCAATATAGCAGCCACTAGCCACATGTGGCTACTTAATTTAAATTTAAAATAAATTACATAAACTTAAAAATTGAGTTCCTCAGTTATACTAGTTTCATTTTAATTGCTCCAACAGTCACACATAGCTTGTGGGTACAGGATCGGACGTGTAGACATGTGGCATTTCCATTACTGCAGAAAGTTCTATTGAAACTTTCAATTTTTTAATTTTATCTTTCAATTTTACATGTAGAAGCAGCAAGCGACCTTGGTGATTTAATCCAACCCACTCCTTTTACAGCTAGTTATGAAACTTAACGGTAATGAACATGGGCATAATAAGAATAAAAGGGCATAAATGCAGGTCCAAGAAACCAACTGCATGAGCTCAAGAAGGGAGAGAAGTCCAAGCTCACAGAAATCAATGAAAAACAAACAAATCTCTTTGGGAGTCTTGGTCTACAAAAAACGTATTACCAATTAAAACTGTGACAGGGCTGCACTAACAGAAAGATATGAACTTGAACTGAGTGCCAGGCTTTGTGTTGGGTCCCGATTTATGATGGAAAACAAAACAAGTTGGATTACAGAGTATTTATAATTTACTGGGGAACAAAAATAATTAAAGGAAACAAAAATAAACATGTGATTTCAGTCTATGATAAGAACTCTGAAGGACTAAATAAGAACTAGTGATTGATCACAAAATGGGGGACCCTGGTCCTTGAGAAAGGGACATATAAGCTAAAACCAGAGATAAAGAAGAGCAGAATCAAGGACGTCTTCTAGCCCAAACACAAACAGGAATCACGGTGTAGGTCAGGGAAAATCCTGGCATATTATAGGAACCAAAAGGTGGCCGATGTGACTGGAGTGATTTAGGTGGGACCAATGGGAAAGCATTGTTAAACCAAAATTCATCTTCCTTCAAATTATTTCTAACAGAGTTGTCCAAAAGTAATATTTGGCACCTCATGATGTAGTGTTATCTTCATCAAGGAGGGTGACCAGGTATAGGATTGGACTAATGGATTGCTGGACAATTAAAGATTCTCTTAAAGAGTCCTCTCTAAGATGAAGTACTTTAAGAATCTCAGAACCACGGACAAGGAAGCAGGAACAAAGATGTACATTACAGTAGCATTAGTCAAAACCCTGAACCAAGCCAAGTTTCTGTCAACAGGCAAATGAATGAATACATTGCAATATTATGCACAGTTCAAACTAATGAACTAGACCAGCGGGTCTCAACCTGTTGCAACCCACAGAAACTATATTAAACGGCTGCAGCATTAGGAAGGTTGAGACCAAATGAACTAGACCTAAATGTCTTCAAAAGAATAATGGTGAGTGAAATAAGTTTCAGAAAGATTCATACTTTACTAGACCATTTAGAAATTATGTAAACCACACAAAGCAACAGCTAATATTCATTGCATGTTTGCTATATATCCAATCATGTTCTAATACATTATACATATAAGTCAACTAGCCTAATCCACATAACAACAGTATGAGATGGAGGCTTTATTTACTCCTACTACAAAGGGGAAAAATGAGGCAGAGAAGTTAAAGAACTTGCCCAAGATTACACAGCTAGCAAGAGTCATAGCTGGGATTTAAACATAGGGAGTCTAACTCCAAAGGCATTTTGCCACCACACACATCCCCTCTCTACTACCCCCCTTGTACATGGACTAATGTAAGTATACAAACGTGCTCATATATAAGCACGTGCACACACATACACACACACATGGACCGCGTACTCCTTGACACATTAGTGGAGGACTCTAGGGCGACTGGCAGAGGAAAGGACTGGGAGGGGAACATAGGGACTTCCATTTATTTTATAATTATTTTTTAAAGATTGAAAGCATGTCTTGATTCTAGGGGACAGCTCCAGGATGGTTGCTTATATCTTCCTTTGTGCTTGTCTGTATTTTTCTTTTGTTTTGTAAACTAGTTCCTTGTCAAGCTAAAAATCCTACAAATGAGAGCTGAGGACAGGAGACATTAAGTGATATACCCACAGTGAAAGAGACGGGGCGAGGGGCTGGTCTCCAGGCACATGGTCCCATGCCTGCTTCTGTGGCCTGACGCTGCCAGGGGGGTTGTGTGCTTTCCTTTTAACTGACTGTAAGCCCTGAGGACAGAGCCAGCCTCACTTATCATTCCATCCTGGCTTCACTTCATGCATTGGCTGCGTCCATGAAAAGTTGTATTTAAATAAAATATTTGCATATCAAATCATATTTTTTCCACTGATTTACATTCTAATTTTAGAGATGTGTTCCCACAGAAAAGAGTTTAGTCCCAATATGTTAAAATAAATCCCAATTAAAAATCAGAGCCATTTATCAAAGAGCACCGTGGTGGGTGCAGATCTAATTTTCCCACAATGCCCTCACAAGAAAACCCTGGCCCAATGGCCTGAGACTACATTTTAAAATGGATACCTATTGAGGCACAGCCGTGTGGTTAATGCTGATGTTCTTGCACATTCTCTTTAAAGAGCCAAAACAGATTACTAAGTATTTATCTCCAGGTATTCAGCAGGCCCCTCTGAGTGGAAGAATCACGAAAATTTCATTAAATGGAATTCACCACCTAACAAGACAACCATCTGTCCTGGTTGATTTCAGTCAAATACCTGTCAAAAGGTATTTTGCCAGATGTCCTTTGGTGTCTCTTAAGAGAGGTTTCTATCTCTATTACATGGCACTTAAACGTTTCCACTCTTGTGAAGTAGGGGAAACAGCCTTAGGTGAAGTGGGGCTAAGACACAGACTCTGCAAACATAGACTCCTGAGTTCAAATCCCGTGTCTTGCCTGGCAGCTAAACTGTGGTCACAGATGAGTTTCTGGAATTCCCCCAGGCCTCAGTTCCTCATCCAAATAAGGAATGTGAAAATAGCACATACATAGGAGGACTAGTGGAAGGATTAAATGACAAATGTTAGGTATTTAAAATCATTCTTTTTTCACACACACACACAAAATCTAATTCAGATGACAGTTATCCAGCCTCATTAAAAATTAAGTACAGTGGGTAATTTCAAACATATACTCCTAGAGAGAAAAAGTTTAAAGATGTGAATTTTTTTAAGTTATAGAAGCTAAATGTCCACTACATGTATTTGCTCGCCGTCCTTGTCTGATTTACTAACTGCCATATCCTTCATGCTTTAAAGAGTGCCTAGCACAAATTGGACACTTGCTAAATATTTAATGAAAATATTTAATAAGTACCTCTAATAATATTAACTAACATTTAGTTTCTTTTTCTCACTTACAACATATTTACGTTATCTAAATTAATCCTGAAAAATACCTTGTCTCTAGACATTACCATTATTATACAGTGTTTGAGGAGGAAACAAATTCCAAGAGGTAAAGCAAGTTTCCCATGATTAATTTGTTTGTATGAAATTGCCTTATATACGAAAGAGTTTCTAAAAGAATTCTTATCATTTTGCATCCTCTGCTATCTCTCTCCATCTTCACTTCATGGAGGAAGAAGCATGACCGGGAGGAGAGATTTTTGTGCAAATGTTAGAAGTTTGCAGATTTAGGGAATAAATACAGAGTTTATTTGCTCAATGATATGCATTTAGTCAATAGCCATCTAATGATTTTCCAGAATAAGCCAGTGCAGGTGTTAATTTGCCCCAAAGAGGGACTTGAAAACCCACTCCACGCTTGCAACTTGCTTGAGTTTTTATTTGGCAAGAGCAAAATTGCCTATATTTGGGAGACACCGGTATGTGAATTGAATCACTCTACTAATTGATTAAATGCAAAGTTATACTAAATCACTCCACTCAACGTGAGGCTGACTCGTAAATGCTCCCAGAGGTAATTAGTGACTAGGCGCATCCAATCAACAGAAAAAACAATTCAGACTTGGGCAATAGTGGGTGGCAAGGAAGTCTGGAAGATCAGCATTAAACAAACCCTTTGGGTAACTCCATCTTACTCAAATTTTCTAAGCATTAAGAGCTATAGCTCAAGCCTCAAGCACTGTTTTGTGAAAATGATTACACATGGGCAGCGCGCCTATGAAATAGAAAATATGTATAAAATTCCTTTGCATATCTTCAGATCTGGTTCAGGGGCCACCACTCCTACAATACCTTTGCCAGGTCATCCCAGTGGGAAGAAATTTCTTTCTAGAATGTTCTCCGGACTTCTAGCACACTCAACTGCAAACCCATTCTCTTTTCCTTTGCATCGAGTGTCTGAGGTCCTGGTGTTTTGCCCTTCCAAACAGTAATGACTGCGATCTTTGCCTTATTCGATCATTGCTTTTTTTTTGTCTGTGTCTTCCTTGACACCTAGCTCAAACCCTAGCATGCAAATAGATGCTAAATTCCCGGATCTTCCCCTCAAAGTAGCCTACATTAGTCTTTGTTCTATCTTGTCACATAAAACAAGCTACTTGAAAGATACTATCTATTCTTTCTTTAGAAACTCTTCTGAAGCAGAACTCTTGAAAGGTAGCACTTCCCTGGCAAGAGAAAGAAAAAGCAACGTACTAAAGGATTTGCATTCATGCATATTCTAATTCACTTTTATAAATGAAACACCAGTGACATATTCTCCCAAATATTTAACACTGAGACACTGTCAGTTGGGGAAAAGTACAGTTTCAAGCTCTCAGATCTTCTCCAAGTCCCACTCAAAGCAAAGCAGAGGTTTTCCAAGATGGTTTTTGAAAATCTAATGCTAGTATTTTGGATGATTTTTAGTTAAGAGAACCTCTATCCCAGGCTTATACATAGCCACTCATGCTCTTTCCCATACCAACTCTAATCCCCAAAAATATGGATACAGTAATTTGTTTCAGGCAAGAAGAAAATAAAAATCTTACTTATTCTATGCGCTCATATAAGGACAGCTATAACAAAAATAACACTAAAAAGCTGGCTAGTCCCAAAATAAATCCTATCAAGATTTACATTTGGTACTGTAGAAATGCTTCCAGGTAAATGGGCTTTTGGCTTAAATTTATCAGGAATATTAATAGGCCAGCTTTGAAATGAAGGTTTGCATTCCCTAAACACATACCACCTCACAGCTGGACCCGGAATGGTGAAATATTAGAAGAAATACAAATTAATGAAGGAAAGAATCATGAACCTATTTTTTACACTTTGCACTTAAGAAAGTACTTTCCCAGGTACTGTCACTTAATTTTTAATAATCAGTTTCCATATTCATCCTGTTTCCAGGCAAGGAAACTAAGGCTTGAAGACATGAAGAGACGTATCTACTGATGTTCTTAGTACTGCCTCCAAGTACTTCCATTTGCTCATTGACAGAAGAAGGTAATAATAATAATACCTGCTTTATAGGGTTGTGGTGAGGATGAAAAAAATTAGAACACAAAGTGCTAAATCCTATGTTCTGCAATTCCCCAATCTTCTGCTTTTTCCAGTATCCTAATTTGCCTCTGCAGGCTAAAATCTGACATGAACAACACACAAGGCAGATGACACACACAAGGAGAGAAAAGCTAAAGCCTAGTACTTTAAAATGGAGGGACTCGTATTTAATGACAGCTTATCATGTACCAAGTATAGTTCTAGCACTTGATCTGTCTTACATATGTGCTACAACCATATATAGTAGATACTATTATTAACACCATTTCATCAATAAATAGATGGGGGTACTTTGAGGTAGAGCTTGAGTAGATTGCTAATGGCTATCATGGATTAACCTTGAAAAAGAAGATTTCGGGCTCGGTGCCTCTTGCTCAGCGGCTAGAGCACCAGCCACATACAGTGGGGTTGGCAGGTTTGAGCCCGGCCCAGGCCTGCTAAACAACAATGACAACTGCAACCAAAAAAATAGACAGGCATTGTGGCGCGCGCCTGTAGTCCCAGCTACTTGGGAGGCTGAGGCAAGACAATCACTTAAGGCTCAGTGCCTAGCTCAAGCAGCTAAGGCACTAGCCACATACACCAGAGCTTCAGGGTTCAAATCCAGACCAGGCCTGCCAAACAGCAGTGACAACTACAACCAAAAAATAAATAAATAAATAAATAGCCAGGCGGGTGCCTGTAGTCCCAGCTACTTGGGAAGCTGAAGCAAGAAAATCACTTAAGCCCAGGAGTTGGAGGTTGCTGTGAGCTATGATGCCACAGCACTCTACCCAGGGCAACAGCTTGAGGCTCTGTCTCAAACAAAAAAAAGAAAAAGAAAAAGAAGATTTTGAAGCGTTGGCTCTCCAGACTTGTACCAGCCCATACGGCAACCCCTCACCACATGAAATATGGCTAGTGTGGCAGAGAAAATGAATTTTTAATTTCATCTAATTTTAATCAATGTAAAGGTAGATTTAAAGTGAGTATTTGATAGAATAGCAGTTTTCAAGACACTACACATTAGTCAATGAAGGGCAGTGATCCTAGAGAGATGAGATACAAAACAGATGAGCCCTACAATTACCACAGCTTATTGCTCTGAGAGAGTTCCCGGGCTGCAGCAGAGGAAGAGGGAACTCAGGCAGTCTGACAGTTCCCTGAGTTGAAAAGAGGAAGGCAAGAGTCTGGCCAGACCAAGGCACCTAGATTTCACAGGACGAATATATGCAAAAGCACAGCAGCACAAAGAGAGAAACACAGATCTACCTCAAAATCAGTACTTACTTGAGTACTGATTAGTTATGTATATAAGAAAATGACCCAAGGACAGAAGAGAGCCACCCAAAAGTTAATAGCAGCTGGCGTACACACACACACACACACACATACACACACACGTACACACACACATGCACACACATGTACACACACACATGCACACACGCGCGCGCGTACACACACGAAGTATAAGTAGTGCTAATCCCA
Organism: Loris lydekkerianus; assembly: GCA_963574355.1. Taxonomy (NCBI): domain Eukaryota; kingdom Metazoa; phylum Chordata; class Mammalia; order Primates; family Lorisidae; genus Loris; species Loris lydekkerianus. Next base: position 38,362 of record CAUYPK010111829.1, on the reverse strand, counting down.
CCAATCGAACTGGAAAGTTCCATGACTCGTGGAACATTGGGTAGAGGACACACAAGGACATTGCCTCTGATGGGAAATAATTAATTCTACTCTAGCTATTTGCACTACCACTTCTCTGGGCTTAATCTTAAGAGGCTGGGCCTTCAGGAGGACATTAAGTCACAGGGGCTCTGCCCTCTGAACAGATTGGTGTCCTTAGAAAAGGGCTCAAGGGAGCTAGCCAGTCCTTCACGTGCCCTTCCATCCCTTGCACCATGGGAGGAGACAGCACACATCCCCTCCAGAGGACACAGCAACAAGGTCTGTCACCTCAGAAATAGAGAAAAACAATGCTCATCAGACACTAAGTCTGTCTTGATCTTGGACTTCCCAGCCATCCCAACTTTAAGAAATAAATTCCTATCCGTTATAATTTACACCGTCTGTCAATCTAATACCCACCCACATAAGACAAAAACTGAAATCAATTCAGGGAGGAAAGGGGATGAGAGAAGGACGGAGGGGGATGGGTGTGCTCCCACTTAATGGGCATTATACTAGGGTGCCCGGCATACCTCTTGGGGTGAGATACCATTGTAAGAGTGACTTTACCTAACAAATGCAAACATTGTAACCTATTTCTCTACACCTTCAAATTAACCTGAAAGAAAAAATAAAATAAAATAAATTACCCAGTCTGCAATGCTTTGATATAGCAACACAAATAGGCTAAGCCATACTGTTTTAAGGTAGCTGTTCCTGACTACTACCATTTCCAATTCCAGTTAAATCAGATGTCCCTGTTCTACTCTTATTTGGCAGCCTATACATCCCTTCACTGTAAGAATAATGATTGTAATTCAATAATTACTTATGTAATGACTGTTTCCCTTCATTATGTAGAGGAAGGGCTACATCTATCTTACTCACTCTTAGTGGCAACCATGCTATTGGCATGTTGCCTTGTATATAGTAAGAATTCCATAACGACAACTAGTACTCACTGACCATTTACTATGTACCAGGAACCGTTTTAAATAGTTTAATAGATTAGCTCCTCTCATCCTCATAACACCACGAGAGAAGTGATATTTAGATGAGGATACTGAGGCACAGTCAGGCTAAGTAGTTGTCCAAAGTATCAAAATCAACAGGTGGCAGGGCTGGAACTTGATCCCAGGCAGAAGTCTCCAGAGTTCTTGCATTATGGTTTGAATATTTGTTTTCTCCAAAACTCATGCTGAAATTTAATCCCCAATGCAACAGAATTAAGAGGTAGGGCCTTTAAGAGGTGATTGGATCATAAGGCCTCTGCCCTCATAAATGAATTAACCTATTCATGGATTAATGAGTTAATGGATTATTGGGGGAGTGGGACTGGAGGCTTTGTAAAAATATAGCGTGAGCATACTGAGTACAGCATCATTACCCTGTAATGTTCTGCACTTCCTAGAAACTCTATAGAGAGTTCCTACCAGCAAGAAAGCCCTCACCAGATACAGCCCATTGACCTTGGACTCCCCAGCCTCCGTGACTAAAAGAAAGAAATCCTTTTTAAACAACAAGTTGCCCCATTTCAGGTATTCGGTAATATACAACACAAAATGGACTAAGATGTCATGCTTCTAAGAACTACACCATACTGCTTCTATAAACGCTTGTTGGATGATTTGATGAATTATAGTCCATTTTATAATGGATATAACCACATAAGCTAAACTCAAAGAGAATAGCCATAATAGACATCCTCTGTTCTCATGGCCTACTTATTAAATGAAAGATACAGGTATAGACATAGAAATAGGCACAGGTAAAGATATAGATAATAGCTAGCCTATAAAAATAATACAGCTAGCCAATGATTTCCAAGGTGTTTTGCAAATTCATTCCACGTTAGATCCTACCAAAATTGTCAAGGAAGTATTTTAATACCATGTCCTCCAATGCCTCCCTCCTACCCTCATTACTTGCTGAGTAATATCTGAGCACTCAGGACAATAACCCAAGAGAAGCAGCAAAAGTGATCCCCAGAAAAACATACACCAGATGAATATTCCCCAGACAGACCCTTCTCCCCACCTGTGCCCCCATGCAAAGAAAGAGTTGACTTTACCTTGAAATAAAAATGCTTTGCTGGCATTGTGCATTCCAGACACCTGAGTGACTCCAAGGGTGGTATTCACAAGGTCAAGCTCGGTGATAATATCCATCTGAAGGTCAGGATCTATCCCAAAGCCCACCACTGGAAAGAAACAAAGAGCTGTTTTGGCTTAAAATGAAGACTGCTGGTTGCAACATGGTGGAGGAATTACAGAGGCAGGGAGTGGCAGAGACTACAAGGGAGCCAAGGATGAGCAACTGGGGAGTCTCTCTCTGGAAGGTAAAGAAGAGCAACTCTTTGTTCCATCACCCCATTGACATTATAGTTTCTTTGTACATTTTCCCACTCCCACTTGCCTTTATACATTGATAATCCCTTATCCAAAACCCTTGGGACTAAATATATTTCAGAATTCAAAATGTGTCATATGTTAGAAAGGTTTTATAGAGTATATACTACATTTGATGTAACATCGTCAAAAAGTCTAAATTTGCATCCCATAATCAAATAGAATATTTCTGGAGCAAAAAGCAGGCTACAGCTCTGTAACTGGCATACACAAAGAACTTAAAGAGTCTCAGACCAGTTTAGGTCAAATTTTGCCATCAAATGAGCTCACCTCAGGATAGATTTTATTGTCAGATAAGTCACGAAGAAACTTCGGGTTTCTAAGCTTTGATGGATTTGGGGACTGTGGCCCTGACCTACCTGCCTCAGAGATAGATACAGTAGCAAAATCTGCCCCTCCAGTAAACACGCCCCAGAGTGCCCACCTATGGTAAGGGGGAAGGAAATGAGTGGGGCCCCGTTCCTGCTGGAGAAAGATGGCAGAGGGACTGGCCAAGATGGAGAATCTCTGGAAGGATGGTATATTTCCATCCACAGGGATTTCTGCATGGAAAGTTAGATACTCAGACAACTCTTGTTAAAGAACCTCAGGGCAAAGAAACAAGGCCCTCAGCCTCCTACTCTAGTCTGAGAAAGGCAAATCCCTCAGATGTCTCTTGCCCAGGGGGTGCTCTGGGGAATGATTCATTCATGACTCTAAAGTCATCTATCTATAGATCTATGTATCTGTCTATATATAGATATACAGATATAGATATAGAAAGCAGGAGATCACTCTAAGGAACTATGTTTAAGCCATTCACAAGGGCTTTGTCTATCTACACTTAGCATCTCAATAGTGCCATTCTGATTGCGCAGTTGGAAATGTTTTAATCAGCAAGTGCAGCCAACTTTCATCTGATGGTAATGTGGTGGCTGAAGCAAGATTTAGAGTGAATCTTGCTCCCACTGAGTGAATGTTCAGCCAGACATCATGAGCAGTCACAACCTGACCTGGCCTTCCACCTCTGCCGCTGGACTGCAGACTTAGAGAAGGAAATCTACCCTCTCCTTAACTCTTTCCCTGTTAGGCAACAGGAACAGCCTCCACACCTATTCTTATCCTAACAGAAAACCGGTCATGGTATCTTTGCAGCAGAAACCTGCTGCTGCCAAGGCAGACTGAAGGTTAAACTGAAGACACAGTGCATAAAACTGCCTTCTTACTTATTGTCAGGCTTCCCCAGTGCCCTGAACTGAAGGTCTAAGTTTTCCCCTTTCAGGTACAGCCAGTTATGGGACCAGTTTATACAGACAGCTCTTCTTTCCATCCACTCTGCATCCATTGTTAGTAATTTGTCACCAGGGAAGATTGGGTGCAGACTGTGTAACATACACATTGCTGGGCTGCTAAGGAGCCTGCATTCCTGGCTAGAGTGTGGAGGGTGCAGTGGGGAGGAAACAAAAATTAAACAAACGAATAAATAAGATCATTTGAGATGGCAATAAATGCTGTGAAGAAACTAAAGCAGAGTTATGAGATAAAAGGCAATCTAGATGGGGGCTGTACTTCTTTTCTTTTTTTTTTTTAATTTTTTTGAGATAGGGTCTTACTCTGTTAGTCACCCAGGCTATAGTGCAGTGGCACAATTACAGCTCAATGCAGCCTTGCACTCCTGATTTCCAATGATCCTCCCATCTCAGGTGCCCCAGTAGCTGGAGCTACAGGTTTGCACCACCACCCAACTCCAGGGCCCTACTTTAGAAAGAAGCCTTGGGGAAGGTTCTTTTGAGCTGGCACCTGAATGCCTAGAAAGGGAAAAATGGAGAAGAGGGATCTCCAGAACAGACTTGGAGTAATCAAGGAACAGAGAAAAGGCTGGTGTGGCTGGAACAGAATGGGCCAGGAAGAAAGTAGGGGAACACGAGGCCAAGGGGTGAGCAAGGACCAGATCATATAAGGCCTGGGACTCACAATATGGTACTAGGATGTCATTCTAACTCTAGCAGGATATCATGGAGGGTTTTCATGTTTGTGTATAAGGGAGTGGAGGGGTGAGATAAGTCCTGCTTTACATTTTAAATCATATCTAACCTTAAGGTTCCATCCTACCTACCTGATACTGCTCATCCCACACCCAGACTCAATCCACAAAAACTGAAAAATAGGTGCTAGGTTGTCATTCTAACTCTAGCAGGATATAATGGAGGGTTTTCATGTTTGTGTATAAGGGAGTAGAGGGGTGCTATAAGTCCTGATTTACATTTTAAATCTGATCTAACCTTAAGTTTCCATCCTACCTACCTGATACTGTTTATCCCACACCCAGACGCAATCCATAAAGACTGAAAAATGAGTATCTACTCTGTGCAAGAGCTGAGCTAGATGGGCAGGTATTAGCCCAAGTCACAGTACTATAAGCTTATTGCCAAAACCGGTGATGTTTTTCTCCAAGTGAACTCAGAGGCTAGCATTTCTGCGACCACCTTGGAAAGAGAGGCAAGAAACTAACTAATATTTCAGTTTGATCTATAGTATTCTACATCTAGATGGCAGAAATTAAATCTCAGAGTACCTGCAGCCTGGTCTTTCTCAGGCCAGGCATTTGGAAAGTGGTCTCAAGAATGTGCCCTCAGCTGAGTGCAAGAGGAAAGAAGCATCCTGTACCCCCGGTGCCTTGCACAGGGCCTCACATATGGAGGAGTCTGAATTGAGGAAATGATTAATTACCTTATAATTAAGGGCATGATTATTGCTTAGGGAGCAATGATTTCAGAAGAATATGCACAAGAGGACAGGATGATACGCAGGACAAGGAAACACAGGTGACTGAAGTTTTGTCCTCAAATCTCCTCCCCCATCCACAGCCTTTGGTATTTGATTTTGCAGCTCCTACCACCAGAATGGGAGTAAACCTCACCATCTCTTGACTTTGAGCTCACCCATGTAACTCGTTTTGGCCACTGGGACATTTGTGACATTATAGAAGCAGAGGCTTGAATGTGCATGTGGAGTAGGGTTTGCTTTCTTGTACTTCTGCCCCACAATGAGAAGAATGTGGCCCTCCTGACCCACTGGCTTGAGGAGACAGAGACAGGTGGAGCAAACTTAAGTGTGACCTAGACACACCAACACCAAACCAACCTACAGACAAGTGAACCAAAATACATGATTGTTGCTTCAAGCCACCGAGTTTTGGGTTGTTTATCATGCAATATCATTGTGACAATATTGACTGATTCAGGGACTAACAACCTTCTATGATGGTCATCCGGTCATCCTTAAGATACTCAAATCTCCCAGACTATGGGCCCTGCAATTGGGCAAGCCTGAAAAGCACCCCAAGAGACTTTGTAGAACTGGAAGAATACCCCAGCGGTGTCCTTTAATCCCCACCTCTAAATGAGAACACAGCACACTCAATCCAGAAAGCACCATGGAAATGACACTAAATTAAGAGCCAATTTCACCTGTCTCTACCCCCTGCTAATTCTACACCCTTGGAAAAATCACTTCTCAGAGCCTCCATTTCTTCACTTATCAAATGGGAATGATAATACCTGCCTCTCAGAATTGTAAGGTGGCAGTGGTAACCATATGAACACTCTAGCAGCTCAGTTTGGCACATAGGTGGTGCCCGGCTGGGGTTTGCTGCTTCTGCCTTTGATAAGACTAGTTCTCTAAGCCATTCCAGCTCCCTGACCCTCAGGTCCACTAGAAGCACACAATAGGTGCTGGCCCCCTTCCTCCCATTCCTTCTCCATGCCCAGTTGACCTTGAAGAGCCTCTCACCTGGGTTTGTTTGTGAAATCCATATATGAAATCTATATTCACTCCACACACACACACCCCACTCCCACCAACAACTTGCAGGCAAAGGAGCTTTTCTGGCTTTAAGGCAACTGTATTGCTCTGATTATGAAAACACCCCATAAAAACAGAACAAAAGAAAAGAAATCAATTAGGCTTTTGGATACAGTTTTCTTCTCTCCCTTTAATTGGTCCCCTTCAGGATGAAAATGCCTTGAGCCAATAGCAGGATGTGCACACAGCCTAGGGAATCAGAAAACCTATTAATAAGGCAGCATTTACATGGCCTCTCCTGAACCCTATGTAGTGTGAGAGGGTTGGCTTCATGAAAAAAAAAAATTAATTTTAATGTTTCTGCTCTTGTCCAAGCATAGAGCTCCTGCCCTTTCCTAAGAAACTCTATTAAAGTTTCCTACTTTGGACATAATGGCTATACAAAAGGCTGAAGCTGGGAATTACAATTAAGCAAGATAAAAAGCTTCTGAGAAGGAAGGAAATAGTTTTAAACCCTGGAAGGCAGCATATCAATGTCGCAGACTAGAGGCCTGACTTTGGGATCCAGAACCTCCAGCCTAATCAGGATACCTGCTGCTACTGCTGCCCCTACTGGTCACTCCTGGGCCCATTCAGGGAGGGCTCAGGCCCAAAGCCTGCTTGTCCACTTTCAGGGTCCAAGCCTAGTATCCTAGGCCTAGCTCACTTCAAATATAATCTGGCTCATTGTCCACAGTGAAAGCTCTTTTTCTGCTAGAAAGATGCTCTTAGACCGCATTTAAACCACAGGATTTCACAGCCACTTAATCAGATTGGGGCCCATGGGCTCCTGCAAAGTTTCTTAATGCTCAATACTCCAAAAGCAATTTTCCTGAAGAATATGTTCTATATCTATTCCAAGCTGGCCAAAATCTACATGATCTCTGGAGGCTGGGGGCTCATCTTCACCACTCCATGATTCAACTCATTATTAATGAACCACCAGGGAATGGCTTCAAAAAGAAAATCTCTCCTTTCCAGCAGGTGGCAGCAAAAGGCATTGACTCAGTGCCTTGGGGGCTTTGAAATTACAGATACTCCCTTCACCCCCTACCTTGGTGACCAAAATAAACTGAAAAGCAATGGGAGGGATAATTACTGATCTTTATATTACCCATACTTCCAAGACATTGAAGAAAATTAGTGAGCATTGCATGTTATCACTGCTATTATGGCAGGCTACTAAATTTTCATTATTAGTGATCTATCTGGATAAATCCTAGAATTATTTTTCAACAAGAAATAACAAGAACTAAAGAACTGCACCTCCTATCTTCACTCCACTTTGGACTCTAAAACAACTTCTCTGAACAAGGAGCAATTTAAGCAGCTTCCTTATGGCACCTATCATTCGATCTTTTCATAGCTATTTCTGCTCTGCAGTCTTGCTTTAATTAAAATGTGCCTGATATCATCTATTCATTTCCATTACAAGGCAGTGATATCTGAGGAGCTCACTAAGTGAACCACATGTTTATTTCATCTAAGCCTGTTAACAGTCCAGACAACAATTGTCCTACTTGACAAAGAAACTTTCCAAGTGGCTTGTTTGGATCCTGATAAACTAATCAACCAGCCAGTCTTTTTAACCTAAGAAGAGAAAGGATATCTGATGAGGAAATAGTGATTCCCTGGCAAAATCAAAGGGTTGATCCAAGAAAATTACAGTTTACACCCCCTCGAGCTACAAGAAATTTTCAGTGTACACATTGGGAGATCATTCTCCCTGCCGCCACCACCACCCCCGTCTTTCTGATTCTTCTGATACTCTTTGTAGAAGAAATATGTGGTCTCTAGTGTTCAAGTAGGGCCAAGTGACACTGAAAACTCAAGCTCCCTAGGCAACAGCCACAACCAAGGGGCCAGATCCTTCCATGCTTCTCCGTCTTTGCACAAACTGTTCCCTCTCCCTGGAATGCTTTCCCATTCGATCCATCTGGAAAACTTCCTATAAAGCCTTCAAGGCACAACTGTCAAATGGCACCTCCTAAGTAAAGACTTCCCTGACCACCACCCCTCCCTGGAATTAATTCACACCTTCCCTCCTCTGTATTTCCTTAATACAAATTTATACTCCCACTGCTCCTCCCCCATCAATCTGCAAAACAAGAACACGTTCCAGTTTCTATCTAGACTCTCAGCTAAGCTGGAAGTTCCTAGAAGTCAAGGACCCAGTCGCTTTCTTGCCTAAGTAATCCTGACACCCAGCCAGACACTCAACTCTTCATTGGAAGAATAAATACATCAAGGCATCTTCCCCTGCCACCAACTTTATAAGATTAAAGGGGAATTCAGGGTGGAAAGTGGGCAATGACCATGGTCTTAAAGATCTCCCCAAGCAATGGGCCCTGGAAACAGGTTCCACTTCTGGATGAAGGTACTTGGGGCAACTTTTCAAAGGAGAAATAAGGGGGTGGGGGTGGGAAGGATTTAGGCATGTTGGACAGTGATATGCACTTGCAGATGGGAACTTAGGGGTGGACTCCTCCCCATGTAGTTTCTCCTTCCTCTGTAAGATGCTCACCAGCACCATAGCCTCTGCCTTCAGGGTTAGCAGCCACTCTCCGCCCTGGAATCGCCTGACCTGATCTTCCTGAGGCCATTCCCTTCAGCGAGTTCTTGGTTTTAAAAGACTAACCCATCCAATAAACCTGAACTCGAGAAACAGGTATTCTAGTCTAGAAGGAGCCTCCGCGTCTCAGCAGCCTGGGAGCTGGGATGGAGATAAGGAAGGGATGGGGGGGGGGTGTTCTTTTGTCCCTGGAGAGATCCACACACGATGCTCTTTGAGTAAAGAGAAGAAAGCTGCTTCACACTCGGTCCTGGGGAAACGGAAAGGGCCGGCGGTAAGCCCCTGGACACCCACCTCCTGGGTCTCCACGCGGGCTCACTGCCAAAGAGGGGCGCCTGGGTGCGAGCAGGGGGAACTTTTGAGCCAACCAACCATGGACTGGCGCCCCTTCTCAATCCTCTCCACATAAACTTGCTTCGTGGTCTGCATGGGAGGCGATGCCTCCAGAGAAGGGAAGTGAGCAAAGTCGGCAGCGCGTACCTAGAGTGGCTGGTGTAGGACTGAAAAGCTCCAGCACTCCCTGCAATCGCAATCTGCGAGCCCTATTTTGCCAGTTTCCTGCCTCGCCCCAGTCTCCCGCATCTACCACTAGACCCTGGAAGAAGGCAAACGCAAGGCAGTCTCCGAACCTCACAGGAGCAGGGAAGGGAGCAGGGGACCCGGGGGAGGAGGAAAGGTGCGCTTGGAGTCCCCACAGCTGCATCTCTGGAGGCAGAACGAAGTGGGGACTTCAGACAATTAAGGTTATCCTCGCTCCTCCTCTCCACCGCAATAAACCTGAGATTATAGCAAGGGAAACTGATTTGGAGCTTGAGAAAAATCTACCCAGATTGTGGCCACTGCTCCAATCCCCACACACACACCCTCCAAAAAATGTTCTCCCGATCCTTGGGGGCGGGGAGCGAGCAGAGAAAAAATGCTCCTGGAGTTCTCCAGGGGAGAGTCAGGAAGGGACGAGAGATCGCGGATCCCGGGTTCTCCCGCAGCCCTCTCCGCGCGCCGCGCCGCGCCCTCCCCAGCTCCAGCCGCACCCGCCCGCCGGCCGGAAGCGCTCCCTCTGCGGCGCGACTCCAGAGGCCACCCCTTCCCGGCCCGGCTGAGGTCGGGGAGAGCGGTTTCCACCGCACCTTTCAAGTTCGGAGATCAGGGGCTCGCGGGCCCGCCCTGCTGCGGGTTTCGACTCCCTCAGACCTGGAAGCTGGTTACTAGCAGCACGAGGGTGCGCCTACACGGCCGCGCCCCTCACTCCTACGTCCCTGAGGCGGCGTCCCCCGGGAAGGGGCACTCGCGGGGACCTCTCCTGGCGGGCGAGTCCTGCTTCTCACCCTTTCCCCCCAGCTGGGTAGAGAGACCCAGAAGAGCAATGCACGCTATTGCCCTTCCCCAGACCAGCTCAGAGAGCGGCTCCAGGTCTCCCCACGCTGGGGAGGGCACTAAGCACAGCGGCGGGGCTCCCCTCTTTTTCCGACACCTCCAACCTCCCAGCTATGCTTACCTGTCCTGGCGGTGCACACGCAGAACCACACAACTAAAATCACATCCATCGGCATCGCTCCCGAGGGTCCTCGCCAAGCAGGGCGCACCAAAGCCAGGTGGAAACAAACGAGCTTGGATCCCGAGGCGCGCCGGGCTCGGAGCTGCCAAACTTGCTAGCGGGCGGCGGGGGAGGTGGCTCGGCTGCGCAGGGTGCTGCGCTCGGGGATCGCGCCTGGGAAGGCAGCCCCGGCCGCCCCGCCCCCAGCCCGCCCCCCACCGCGTGCGGCGACAGCGCCCGACTCGGGCCCCGGCCCCCGCTGCAGCTGCGCTCGCCTCTGAGCTGGGGCGGGATCGCGGGGCTCCGCCACTCCCGCACGTTGCGCGCAGTTCCAGGAACCGATTCAGTTCGCCTCCTTTGCCCCCGGAGCTGCGAGGACCGGGGCTGCAGGAGCGGCAGCCGCTACCACCTGGAGCACCGGAGTCAGAGTCCCGGGACCCGCGACCGAAGGCGAGGAGCCGAGGCGCACGGTGTCCCCGCCGCTTCGCGCGCTGCAGCCCTGCCGAGCGGCCTTAGCCGGTGTTGCGGTCTCTGCCGCGGTGACAGCTGCCGAAGTTGCCACAGTTCATCCCGAGAGAGTGGAAAAGCCGCCGAGCCCTCTCGGGTGGGTTTTTTTTCCTCCGGGAACCGAGACCAAGGCGGCGCCACCAAGCGCGCACGGCCTCTCCTGGGTTAACAATTACTCGGGATTCGCTCTGGCAACTGCATAGGAGGGGTAGGGAGGGACCCGCGAAGGATGGTGGCTGAGTCCGCGCTCACCACCTGTACCTTCTGTCTCCTCGCTCCTGGTGAACCCCTAGGCCTAGGTACACTCTTCGGGGCTGCAGAAAGAGAGGTCCTCCAGCCGGAGCGAGTTAGTTAGGGTTTGGGTAGTCTATTTGCAAACCTCCCTCTGCAGGGCGAATGCTGCCACTTAGGGGTAATTCCTAAATATCTTTTTTTTCCCCCATTACTTTCTTGATGGTTTTGTCAAAAGCACACTCTTCTTTCACAGCCACCTTCGGACGCTCTAGTTCCTCCAAGACCTCCACCCCCAGCCCTCAACCTCCTCAACTCCTAACACCATTCTTTAGAAAGAAAAGCTGGGCTTTGTTTTCAGCTTGTGGGCAAGAAAGAGGAGGGGTCCTTCACCCTCTAAGTGACCCTTTCCAGATGATCTTGTCTGCAAAAATCTCCCAGGTTTGAGACCTCCCTGTCCTACTTCCTATTTGTCCTACTAACATCCACAGTATTATTTATAACTGGAATGTAGAGTCACAGAATCAGAAATGACCCAACTTCTGATTTATACCAAGTGAGACCCCCTGCTTTAAAGCCCCCAGCTTGCTCCCTCTGCCCACTCTTACCCTTCCTGTCACCACCCTTTCATACTCACAAGGGGATCCCAGAGGACATAAAGGCAACTTCTCAAAACAGATCTCCCTCACTTCTGCAGACCGATTCCAATGTTTCAGAATCCTCTTCACTAACAAGGACCTGCCCTTCTCGCTTCTTACACTCCTCCTCACTTCCCACATCCTTAACCACTACACAGCTTTGACCTCCAGAAGCCCCAACCAAAGTCACCAAATTAGCTTATTAAGAGAGAAGGTTTGACCTACAAGCTCTTCTGGTCTCTGCCCTATTTTTCTGGATATTTCTGTATGCAAGCCACTGTCCCACTCAGCCCTTTACTTTGTTGTCCTTTGGCAGATGACAAAGAAAGTGAAAAAGCAGGCAGATTCCAGCTCAAGAAGTAAACTTGCCATCCTGAAGTTGAACTGAAGGATTAAGAGGTGAATTTACATGGGGCTCAACTGATTCTCCAACTCAGGTTCAACCCAGGCCCAAAGGACATCTGTCTGCCTTGACTCTGTATTTCCGTTACAGACTCAAAACTTTTTCTTCCCACCTGGAGCTTGTTGCATTTAAAGGTAACATGAAGGCTGGGCACAGTGGCTCACACCTGTAATCCTAGCGCTCTGGGAGGCCGAGGCAGTGGATTGCCTGAGCTCACAGGTTCAAGACCAGTCTGAGCCAGAGCAAGACCCTGTCTCTCAAAATAGCTGGGCATCGTGGCAGACGCCTGTAATCCCAACTACTTGGGAGGCTGAGGCAAGTGAATCTCTTAAGCCCAAGAGTTTAAAGTTGCTGTGAGCTATGACACGATGGCACTCTACTGAGGGCGACAAAGTGAGAATGTGTCTCTAAATAAATAAATAAATAAATAAAGCTAACATTAAATTCACACACCTTGCAGAAAATAGGACCTCCCAAGTCTAGTTAGGAGGACAAGGACACCATACGCCACATGTGTTATGAGACCCACATCCCCTCTATCCTCTGTAGACTTTACACCTTAGAAGCAACAGCCTCAAGTGTTTCCAAGGCCCTTTTATTGATCTCAGAAATCCACGAATCTTTACAAGTCCCAACCACCCCAGCAAAGGGGAGAAAGTGGTCAGGGTAAGATCTTTAGAGCTCTTTGAGGTCTCTGTGTAGTTAGCTGTTCCTGTGGGATGGGGCTTTTAGTTTGCCATTAAAAAATAAAGCAAGACATATGTTCTGTCATAGCTTTTCACCATAACATCCACTAACAGTAACAAGAGTTAATCTCAACAGGGTCATAAATCTTTCCTAGGTAACTAGTTCAATCTCTTCCTGTAAGTGCATTCTTTGAGTGGGGATTTCAAGTGTGTGGGCCTGTTAGTCTAAGGGAGCTGTCATAGAAAATTTCGGCAGTGACAGTGGACATGTGACCGTGTGTGTACATGCTTGATGGGGACACGTGTCAGTGAGGCCCATGGACAGTGGAGGCAACAACAATACTTGACTTACCCAACACCACACTCAATTCCACCCTGCTCTTCAGGTTGGGACCACTGCAGTTCTCCAGCAGCCAGAAGCTTCCTTTGATCGTCCCTCTGCCTTTTCTTCCTGACCTCTGAAGTGCTTCAGGGCTCAGTTCTAAGCCTTCTTCAATTCCGGACATACCCACTCCTTTTGTACTCATCCCACTTCTTGGATTTACATAATAATATCTAATACATAGGTGACTTTTAAATGTTTATCTCTAGCCCCAGCCTCTCTTTTGAACTGTAGACTTATATACCCAACTATCTATTAGGCATCTTAAATGTGCTATGGCCACATCATCAAAACTAAAAGTATTTGTGCTTTAAAGAATATCGTCAAGGGGCAGTGCCTGTGGCTCAAAGGGGTAGGGTGCCGGTCCCATATGCCAGAGGTGGTGGGTTCAAACCCAGCCCCGGCCGAAAACCACAAAAAAAATAAAAAAGAATATCACTAAGAAAGTCAAAAGACAACCCACAAAATGGGAAACAATTTTCACAAGACACATCTGATTGGCACTTCTATTTACTAAAAAACTATTATAACTAAATAATACAAGACAATAAAGATAATGTAATTGTAAGTAAACCAGATAATTTGAAAATGGACAAGGATCTGAATATTCATTTCTCCAAAGAAAATATGCAAGTGACCAATAAACACATGAAGAGCTTTTAACATCATTATCTGGAAAATGCAAATCAAAAGTACAAGGAGATACCATTTCATACCCACTAGGTGAGCAACTGGCTCGAATCAAAAGGACCGTAAGTGTTGATAAGGATGTGGAGAAATTGGAACCTTCACAAAGTGCTAGTGGGGATGTAAAATGTAAACATATGCCCTAGCAATTCTACTCCTAGTTGTTTACGTAAGAAAAATGAAAACGTACCTACTTGTACCGTGAGATTATCCAGAATAGCCAACCCAAATATCCATTGACTAGTGAGTGCTTACAGAAAGTGTGGCGTATCTATACAGTGGAATACTATTCAGCAATAAAGCAAAATGAGCTATTGATAAATGACACGACCTTAAAAATACTAAGTGAAAGAAGCTAGTCTCTAAGGACCACATATACAATTTCATTTCTATGAAAGGTTCAGAGTATACAAATCTGTAGAGACAGAATGTTTGATTAGCAGTTTCCTAGGGCTGGAGGGAGGATTCGGGTAATGGCTAAGAAGTGCAGGGATTATTTGTGGGTTAATGAAAATGTTCTAGAGTTGATTGTGATGGATATAAAACACTCAGATATTCACAGTATACTAAGAAACCCTGAATAGCATACTTTAAATGAGTAGATTACATGGTATGTGAATTATATCTTAGTAAAGCTGCTTTTCAAAGCTTTTCTAATGACAAAAATTGTAATACAGCCATCAGGACCTTTGACTTCCAAGGAGATGGTGCCAGGCTTCACCAAGAGCTTCACCTGAATATCCAAGGGTCATCCTTGACTTGCTTTCTCTATGCCCCCACATTCAAACCATCAAGCCCTATCAGTGTACCTGAAAGAACAATCTTAAGTCAACCACTTCTCCCCAGCCCTCCTGTTCCCCCTTGCCCCCTGTCCATCATCATCTCTTCCTTGAGCTGTAGCTGCAGACTCTCAGTGGTTCACGTCATCTCTATTCTTGCCCCTTACAAATCAGCCTCACACACACACACACACCAGCAATCATAGTCTGCTTTTTAAAACATTTATGAGATCCCATTCTCTTGCTTGAATTTCCTCCTAGAGTTTTCCATCATATTTTTTAAGAATTTAAACATCTTACGAGGTACCTCCCCCGTTTCCAGCTGCCTCTTTCCCACTTCCCTCCCTCACTTAGTCCAAGTGAGCTTTCTTCTTACCGTTCCTCAGAAATTCCAAGTTCACAACCTCCTCATGGTCCTTGTGCTTGCTGTTCCTCTACCAGGGATATTCTTTTCATAAATCTCCGTAGAGGTCCCTTTCAATGTGACTCAAATCTCTACTCAAATGCTGAGTCCTCAGGGGGATCCTGCCTAAGGAAGCTTATCCCTTCACCCCCAATATTCTCTGTTCTCTTACCCTGATTTATTCTTTTATCATGATTACTATTATCTGAAATACTATGATGTATATGTTTACTTATTTATTCTGTCTCCTCCACTATAATGCAAGCTCCACAAGAGTAGTGATTTTGTCTTTCTTATTCAACACTGCATCTCTCCATCAAGAACTATGCCTAGCCCATATTAGGTGCTCAATAAATGTTTGTTGAATGACTCAATGAATGCTGTGCCAGGAAGCAGCCTGGAGAACTGACTCTTCTCATTGGACAACACCAAGGCAGTAGTCAGACTCCTTCGTCCTACTGTCCATAAGAGCTGCTTCATTGTGGACCCTGTGGGGGGCAGCAGATCCCACAAAAGGACTCCTCTTTAGTGTCCAAATTAAATCCATAAGCTAAAGGCAGGTCAGAGCCTGAGAAACCATTTGTCTATTTACTGCCCTCCATATTCCCCTCCCTAAGCCACTCTTTTTGTCTAGCCTTTCACCTATCTTCACCTTATAGACACATAACGCGTTTCCTTATGGAACAGGAAAAAAAGAAAAGGAATAATGCTGCTCTGGATTGGATTATTTGCTGCCCACCAAAATATACATCGAAGTCCTCAGCCATGTGCCTGTGACTGTGACCCTCTTTGGAAACTGGATCTTTGCAAGATGCAAGCAAGTTCATATGAAGTCACAATGCATTATGACTGCTATCCTTCTATGAAGAGGACAATGCCAGGGGAAAAAGAGAAATAGGGAGAACGCTGTGTGACCACAAGCCAAAGATTGAAGTGTTGCAGCCATATGCTATGATTTGAATATTTTTTCCTTTCTAAAACTCATGTTCAAATTTAATCCCCAATGTAGCCTTACATTGGAGAGGTGAGCCCTTTAAGAGATGATTGGATCAAAGCTCTCACGCATGGATTACTCCTTTCATGAATAATGGATCAATGGGTTATCAAGGGAGTAGAATTGGTGATTTTATTCAGAGAGACCTGAGTGACCACCTTAGCAGGCTCAGCCCCCTCGACACGTGATACTCTGTACCAACTTGGGATTCTTCAGAGAGTCTCCATGAACAAAAACGTACTCGCCAGATTCAGCCTCCAAACCTATAATAATTAAATTTATCTTATAAATTATGCCATTTCAGGTATTCTATTAATAGCAAGAGAAAACAGACTAATGCCAAGGAGTGTCTGGAGCTACTAGAAGCTGGAAGAAACATGGAAAGATTCTTCCCTAAAAGCTTCAGAAGTAGCACAGCCCTGCCAACTCTTGATTTCAAACTCCTAATCTCCAGGACTGTGAGAGACTAAGTTTCTGTTGTTTTAAGCTTCCCGCTTGCACAGCTTTGTTATGGTAGCTGTAGGAAGCTAATATAAGTGCCAATTTGCAGGCAGAGGCTAGAAAAGTACAAAAACATGCAGTTTCCTAACAGCCTCACTGCTCTCTGCAACTGTGCAAGCCTGACTTGGGGGAACATTTCCTGAAATGCATGTGCACTTATCAAAGGGGGTTGGCTGCATGTATTGATGCACAGACCTCTGTTTCTATATGAGTACATAAACTCCATGTGAAAACTATGTTGTCTATCTTAATTACCACAATCAATTTCAATGGCATGCAAGTTAGGAGGAGCTATGTTCTGCTAAATGAACTATTGTCCTTCTGTCTTTTAGCTTCGAACACTTTTTAGAACAAAACTGAGTATAGATCTGTAGGAAAATAGGTAGAAAAAAATCTATAGACATAGATAAATGAAACCATTCTAATCTATAACATCAATAATCCTGGATGAGCTTCAAGTGTCTGATGACAGAAACCAAGGTGTGCACATACATAAGCGGTATTAAATGTTAAGGTAAATGCATGTTGTCCATCCCAAAAGACCAGTAAAAATCAGGGACATCAGCAAGACCCTAGCCTCACCCCAGCCTGGCTAGAGTGATGTTCGCTACATTTCTTAAGTATAACTATGTGTGGGTTACTACTCAAAATGTTTTCCAAGGATTAACTTATTTATTCCTCAGAACAACTCAGGTAGGTAGGTAGGATTATCACACCTGTTATACCGATATGGAACCTAAACCATTGGCCAAGTACATGGTGGAATTGAGCTTCAAAAACAGGCTGTCTGATTGTGAGTCTGTACCCTAAGTTATTCAGCTAGTCTGTTTTTCCTTAGATGAGACTGCAGAGTCAGTCTCCTTGCTGAGGTCTTATGGGAGACCAATACATAACAGTTCAATTCCCTGCCTGAGTTCTAAACCAATTAAGAAATAAGACAAGAGAGTCAGCAGGAAGCCAAACATCACTTTCATAAAGGTAAGACAATGCCGTAAGAGCGTATAGCCTCATATGAAAGCCAAATAGACCGGCCACCTGCCCTCCCTCCAGGCTGGAGCTCCCCACAGGTACCTGCCCCCGAAGAAAGAAGTGAGAGAGAGAGACCTTACTGAGAAATGAGGACCAAGGGCTGCCACCCTCTTCCCCAAGGGATGGGAGAGTAGGGAGTATAATAAAAGGCTAGAAGTGTTTAAGAAAAATCCCTCACCATGGAAACCAAAAGTGTAGGGAATAGGCAATCCCCTCGACCAGCTTTCAAACTTTCCTCCATTAAAGACTCCTTCTATCATCCAGGCGCCCTGGGGTGCCCACAAAACATTTGTCCAGGCCTTCTTTTCCAAGCCTTAAAATGATCCTTTATTCTTATTAGAAGTCCTGTGTGCTCAGTGCTGTTATCATTGCTCTGCAGGAAAATTAGGAGGAAGGCATCCTTTTCAACCTAACACTGTGTTAGGAAAAATAGAGCATTCCTCATTAAAGTATAGCTTCCACGAGCAGGCCTGTTTTGACCCAAAGCAATGAATATTTGCCTGTTGGAGGAATTTCAGGCAACAGGATGATGCAGTGGGAGAGATCTTTTTTGAGCAGAGAGAATCTGCTCTAGTTACTTTAAGTAGAAAACTATCACACCAAATCATGAGTCTCCCTGGCCTTGTTCACTTACATGAAACAGAAATAGTCATTTCCAGTGCTTTTAGACTGCTTTCCAGAATAAGAGGCAAAAAAAAAAAAAAAAAGAAAGAAAGAAAAAAGAAAGAAAGAAAAGAAAAAGAAAAAATTCTCCTTGGTCACAAAGTAACATTAAATTCCCCCAGATTTTCCAATAGTCTCCTGGTCACCTCCTAGTCATCCCTGTTCATTTCACTTCCTGTGTTAGTAAGAATTCTATCTGACCTTATGTAACAGGAGAACTCCTAAATGATAGTAACTTAAATAACTTACATATTTAACACTCTGGCAGGTAAAAGAATTCTGGACAGTCCAGGATTAATTTGGTGGCTTTGTGAAATCCTCAAGGACCCAGGCTCCTTCCTGATCTCTTTTCTACCATCTCTAGATATGATCTTATCCTCATGGTTCAGGGGTGGCTGCTGGTGCTCCAGCCATTACAACCACATTACAGGCAACAAAATGTGGAAAAGAACGAAGAAAAGGTGAAGAGCATGCTTAAGAATCCCACATATCACTTCCATTTATATTTAGGCAGACCCTAATCACATCACCACTTCTTATGTATCTGTTAGCTATTAATTACATAACAAACAATGACATTTCAGTGGCATACAACACTAAGCACATATCCGCAAGTTGGCTGGGTTCAGCTCAGCCAGGCTGGCCTCAGACAGGCAGTTCTACTCCAGGCTGCAGTGATTGGCTGATTCTACTTCTCACTGCAGGTTGAGTGACTCTGTCACATAGGCCTTTCCTCTTCCTCGGGTTATTGGGCTAGCCAGGACTTGTTCTCATAACCCAAAGAGGCACCAAAGAACCAGTGGAAATAGGTGAGGCCTTTTAAGGTCTAGACCAGTGGTTCTCAACCTTCCTAATGCCTCTTAATGACATGACCCTTTAATATAGTTCCTCATGTTGTGGTGACCCCCAACCATAAAATTATTTTCATTGCTACTTCATAACTATAATTTTGCTACTGTTATGAATCGCAATGTACGTATCTGATATGCAGGATGTATTTTCATTGTTACAAAGGGGTCGTGACCCACAGGTTGAGAACGACTGGTCTAAATGCAAAATTGGCACACTGCCACTCCGCTCATGTGCTATTGCCCAAAGCTCAGAGGCATGGCCGTCCCAAAGACAATGGAAAAGGCAAAATCCACCCATGCTAAAGACATAGCAAAGATGAGGTAAATAAATGGAGCCAAGTCAATCTACCAAGCCTGCCTGCAAGGGAACTTTTAGGCAGCCTGCCTAAAATCACAAATGTTACTAAAGAAATAATACACTCTGTCACATCATACCAACTTTGCAAAACACTAATACTAGCCTAGTGCAATTTCACTATACTTTTTACTCCCACCTCAAGACAGCATCCCTAGAAATAAGAAACAACCACAAGAAAGCGAGAAAAGAGACGGGGTGCACATTGAGGTTATCAGGACCTACGCCTACCAGTGCTCTCTACTTTTGAGTTGGTGGGGCAGTGCAATTTTTAAAATATGGTCTATCTCAAAGCCTTAAGCCAAGAAAGATGTAATTCATGTACTCTTGCAGGTAGGGCCCAAACATCTGTCTGAGCATCTCTCCTGTACACCCAGTAAGGTCCACTGGACAGAGATGGCAGGAAGCCTGGAGGCAAATGGTGGGAATGAGTATCTCTCACAACTGCAGAATCCCTCAGCCTCTGTTTCCTGACTGAAGGGAAGGTAGGAGGAATCAAGTCATGGAACAAAAATACCTGGGCTATCCTGAGGCCCCTGAGCCTACTGCCAAGACCCCACATGCCCCAGCATCTCCCCTGGAAACCCAGACTTTGCTGTGATCCAGACTCTCACACAACAGCACTTGATGGGTGAGAGTCCCCAGGACAGGGCTCTACTCAGCCTCACTGCCAAACATGTTCCTGCTGCTTGGTGTCATCTCCATGCTGATTGCTCATGTTTTAAATATAAACCTCAATGGTACAAGAACCAGAAAAATGTCCTGCTCCAAGAAAACCCTTACATGTGTAAGCTGATGTCTTGAAATTCCCCCCAAGTGGTTTCAGAAAGATGGTTTCTCACACGGTTCAACCAGCATTGTAGCCTCAAACCTCTCCCCACTCTAATCCATCCTCAACACTACAACTTGGCTAGTTACTCAAACAGAGATCTGACCCTAACAGAAAAATCTAATATTTATGTGAGGGGTTATTGTCTAGAAAGCAATTACACCTACAAATTTTAATTTAATCATCATAGCAATTATGGGAGGTGGGTATAATTATTCCATTGTTACAAATGAGATTGTGTTAATAAGGGAAAGAGCTGACCCTTGACCCAAGGACAGTGCTTTATCTCGGACATCACACAGCCGCCTGTGCCAGGAAATACCTCTCCACTGTCCAACAACCATAACCTCCCATGGCTCCCTGTGGCCTGTCCAGTCACATCTGAGCTCTTCATGTTGCCCCCGAAGGCACTTGACTGTCAAGTCCTAATCTACTCTCAGCCTCACTTCCCATCAGCATATACTATTATGCTTTCCAAATTTTTCCATCATCCATGCTGGCCTGCCTCACCCCCATTTTGTCACTTACTTGCATTCATCCACCTGGAAAGCCCATCCTACTACCTTCCCCCTCAAAATTCTCCCCATGTACCAATGCACTGTTTTATGAAGTGCCACCTACTTCTCTCAGCCAGAAGGAATGTCTTTCTCTGCTCCACTCAAGGACTGTGGCACTTGGTACTTTCCACTGACATGACACCATACCACAGTGAGAGACCTGGAGGGAGAGACCTAGTCTTCCAACTCGTGATTTTCTTGCACATTATAACAACACTGAGCTCTGTTCCTTGTATAGAGTCAATGCTCAATATTTGTTCATTCAATTTTTTAAAATGCACTTATTGAGTGCTATATACCATAAAGTCTTAGGCACTAGAAACATATATATAAGACATTGATGATAGTATAAAAATAATAAATGAGTGAATAAATGAATTAATGAATGGTGAAGATGTGATTCTGTTTCAATGTTCATCGGCACCATATTTCAGCCATGATTTTCTCCTAACCCTACAAATTTTATGTAGGAAAACGTTTCCTAGAAGATGGAATAAGGGTGGCTTAAAAGACTTACAATATCAAAATTATCATAAAATGAAAAATTATAGTAAAAGGCAAGAAAGAAATGGCCCAAACCACATAGTAGAATGAGTAAATCAGAGATTTAAATCCAACTTGTGTAAAGTTGAGCCATTGGAAAGGCACTGGAGGAGTTTTCTATTGTAAAGCATCCTTACAGTGAGTCTTTCAGATAGCAGCAACTCATCCCAAAGCCAATTCCCACAAAGCAGGCTGTTGTGGTAGCATTCATGTTACTGATATGCTGAAAGGAATTACCTGGGAATTCTGTCTTGCAACTACGAGATTCTGAATCTCTAGTTGCAGGAGAGACACCCAGGGAAAGGGGATGGGAAGCATGGCCAAAGGACATTGCAGGAGAACAGGAGTAAGCTGGGTAAGAAAATAGCAGCAATGTGGAACTTAGTAAATGTAGAATATAAATGTCTTAACACAATAACTAAAAAAATGCCAGGAAGGCTATGTTAACCAGTGTGATGAAAATATGTCCAACGGTCTATAAAACCAGTGTATGTTGCCCCGTGATCACATTAATGTACATAGCTATGATTTAATTAAAAAAGAAAGAAAGAAAGAAAGAAAGAAAGGAAGGAAGGAAGGAAGGAAGGAAGGAAGGAAGGAAGGAAGGAAGGAAGGAAGAGAAAGAAAGAAAGAAAGAAAGAAAGAAAGAAAGAAAGAAAGAAAGAAAGAAAGAAAGAAAGAAAGAAAGAAAGAAAAGGAAATAGCAGCTAAGTCTGGGGGGAGGAATCATTGCCAAACATTTGCAAACAGAATGAAGGGTGAAAGGGAGGAAGCCAGGATGGTTCTCAGAGCAAAGACCACATGAGCTCCTTCCAGAGAGATCTCATACTCCTTCTTTCTATCAGCCCAGAAGAGATTGGTTTTGCTATGGCTGTGTGAACTCTAAGCTTCCCACATTTGTTCTTATGCCTATTTAGGGAAAGATGATTTTAGAGGGGTTATAAAAACACAACAGAGCATTGGCAACTGAAATCCCATGGTATCTGGGATCTGCTTTGAAACGGTCCAAGGAAGCAGAGTTTCAGGACAGGGGTAAATGAAATACACTTGGGCATGAGTTGGTAATAGTTGAGAATGTGCAATGTGGACATGGGGGGTTATTATTCTATCCTCTCCAACTTTATGTATACCTGAGGATTTTCAAAATAAAAAGTTAAAACACACACACAAACACGAGCAAAGGAGTCTCGGGGAGGAGACAGAGGGTGACGAGCCAGTGCCGAGCTCTCAGCCCAAGTGCAGTTCATGCCCTTGCAGGGGCACCACTGCTGGGACGATGAGACTTTACACTGAGTTCAGTGCCGGCGTCTCTTCGCAGATGCTGCAGTGCAGCATGTGGCTCGTCCTGAGCGTGTGTATAGATCTCATACCCTTCCCTGCTTGTCTGCGTGCGGGACACCTGTGTTCAAGGCATGTGGATCTCAGCATCAGCTTGTGAGGGCGTTTCTTTTCCCAGCGAGGGTGGCCAGCTCATCCCTGGAGCCTTTCAACATTGAAGCCGAAGATGGAGGCGGAGCATGATCATGTTACGCTCCTTTGAGGAGAACAGAATCAAAATTTCTTGGTTAACATTTTCAGACAGGAGAGCCCATGATGCAGGACCTCAGGGGACCCATCCCTCTGCAGGGAACCTGAAGGATCCATGCACTCAAAAGGAAAAGCATTTGTGTGTTTGGTTGATTGGTTTTTTGCTTAATATGGGGAGTCCTTCTTCTAGGCTCTGAGTTCCTTGATGTCTGGAACTGTTTTATTAAGTTTTGTCTGGGGGCTGGCACAAGGCGGGAGCAACATAAGTGGGTACTGAATTAAAGACTATCAAAATGATCATTAAACACATTCACAAGGATTGACCTTATCCAGTCCCTCTGTCCAGACCTCAGATCTACTCAGATTCCCTTTCTCCACCTCAGTCTTTCTCCCCACCCATGAGGGTAATTAATAATTTAGCAAACAAGAGTGCATTCTGATGGTTAAGAATATAACAACTTAATTGAGATTTGTTTCTACAGCAACACAGCATCTCATTCTCCTAGGAGGGCTATTCCAGGTTTCTCACAATAAAACAGATCGATCTTGGAGATGGAGATCATTTGTCAAGAAAGAAAGATAGCAGGTCATGGGTTTAGAACAGACACAATACTGTAATCATTATGTTTTAAACACTGACATTTATTTAGGGTTTTGTGAACTCATACATTGTTAGGATAAATTCTAATTAATATCAGTATATAATAGGCAAATATATAATACAATCAATTGCATTTTTACACATAAATACAAAATTTGAGGTAGGGCCTCAAGAATAATGATTTCTTAGATGAATCATACACATTATATAATATGTACTCTATAAGATATATATGATGCATTGTTTGTAACATATTTTCTTCATGTACAGTTAATGAAAAAATATAAGGAATTGATTAGGGAACATATATTTATTTGTGGGCAACAGTACCACATACTTAGCTACCACATTAGCTAAGTACACAGTGTAAGAATTATCCTATTCCTTGATAGATCCAGAATAAAGGGGAAAAAAAAAAAAAAAAAGACCAAAAAACGGGAGACAAAACAATTTTTAGTTAATTACTTAGTATCATCCTAACAATAAAATACACCTATAAGGCAAATGGCTACCTGAAGATGTATTTAATCCATGCCAGACAAATCAAAGCACTGCTTACTTGTCAGAGCTGATGAACACCCAACCTGACAACACTTTCTCTTTGGCTACAGGCTGCTCAGAGAAGAGCTGTGCAGAGACCACATTTCAGAATTATTTGGACAATCGAAGAAAACTCTGGGAGAGACAGGAAGCTTGACTTTCACAAATCCTGCAGGCTCCTTTGTGGGAAAATGGACATCCAGACCCAATCACTTGGACCTTTGTCCCCAGCCTAGCTTTCTATGTGACCCCCATTGTGAAAGAAGAAAATGCTGATGGCTTGGTCTTGGTCTCGGCCTTCTGTCTTTACAAGACAACCTGTCAGGCAGCAGGTCCTCTCTCAAGTCCTCTGCCTGAAAAGAAGAATCACAAACCCAAATCCAGGTGCACCAATCACAGTGTGACCTTGCCATCTCACACATGTTGAGCATGGTGCTCGCCTCTGGGAAGAGGACAATGTCCTGCAGCCAAAGGAACCAAGAGGAAAGAAAATATTCCTTTGAGGCATGGGGAAACCATGCGGATGGGAAAGGGGGACAGGAAGCATGGAGGAGCAGGTAGATAACACCAGCCAAATTAAAGGGAAACTCCACTTCAGTGCAGTATTAGCATAAAGACAACCCAAGTCTCATCTATTTCAAGGTCACTGTGTTGAATTTTTTTTAAAGTGCTGCTCACTGAAATACAAGTTGATTACAATTTTTACATATTAAAAACACACCAGAAATTTCAAAGACCTTAAGGTCAAGATGTTGCATTGACCACTGATTTCATGCAATTAATAAAGACAAAGGAAAAAGAAACAACAGCAAAAGGCCAGAAACTTGTACATGACAAACACAGCCCTAAGGAGAATGAAAGTTGCTAATATGCAAGACAAGGATTTCCATAAGAAGCCACAACACCAATTTTTAAGAAATATACATTTTTTTTCTCCTTTAAGGATATGACAGAGTTACTGTTTTTTTCCACATATGGCTGTTTTTTCCCTCTGGATGAGTTTTTGGCATTTGTTGGTGTTATGAAATAATCTCGCAAGGGAAAAATGCCTCACCATTCTCACAGTGAATCAGCAACTCGGTTTTTTCCCCCCAGGTTGAAGGGAAACTCTCAGGTGGCTGTTTGACAATGCTTTTCACTTTACTTCTGTTCATTTGTTGCTTTTCTTCCAATTGCCTGTGCATTTTAGTAGCACCTAAACAATCCATCTGGTCATAGGCATCTCAGCTCTTAGCATCCCAGCTAACTCCATGGGAGACATGGCACAGTAGGCACAGTCACTGGAGACAGCTCAGACACCTAATGGAACACCTCTCTACCAGGAAAACCCTTGAAGTTGAACTTGTCTATAGAAACGGACAGAAAAAATTCTACAAGGTAACCATTTCGGGTAACTTTGGAACCTTTCACCTGAGTGTGTGTGTCCTTTTAAATACATTTTAAATAAAAGTTGGAAATTGAAGCAAAAAGGAAAACAAAAACTACCATCTGCCCAGGGAACACCTAGTAGGTCTTACCTGGAAAAATCCTAATGAAAGCAAAGGTAGATACTCCCAAATATAAAACACACCAGCTAGGGAGAGATCTCCATCCTCACAATTAACTTTCAGTTCCTACAAAACAAACCAGGCAGCCTCCATGGGGTCTCCTCCCACTTCTTTTAATCACAACAGCAATAATTAGCAGAAATTGGATTGTCAGCCAGCATCAGCCTCGAGTTTTAGCCAAAGGGCGAGAGGAAAGCCAAGACCATTCATCCTGACACAAACATACCAGTCCCGGGAGAGAATGCTAATTGATTCAAGCTCTTTTCTTCAACCTTCAAATTGGGAAGGCAGCAGATAATTTCCAGGCCTAAGTGATTCCTCCCGCCTCCCTCACTGCACCAGATAGCAATTAGAGAGGCTAATTGTTGGTGCCCTTGTGCCATATCTGCTACAGGAATGGGGCTTCTCATCAATATGGCTTTCTTGGAGAAACCTGTGTTAATAGCAGACAGGTTGAAATGGGAAACGCCAGAACAGGCCACAGCTCAGCTTCCTAAAGCTAGGTTCAAGGGAAGCTCAGGATTTAGTCTCTGTGATGGTGTCTAGCAAATTCTAGCTTGGGGAGCCGAGACGGGAAAAGGGAGAACGAAGGAAGAACAACAGTACACTGCGGACAAAAGACGTGCAAACCTAAAGTTCAAAAGCCAGCTTTGTTTCCTTTCACAAGCTAATCTGGAAAACTGGACGTTCACATCAGTGTTGGCAAATGGCATTGATATTTGCCCTAGAAAAGGGAGAGCTCAGGAAAATGAGCAGAGGCTTTTTTTTTTTTAATGAAGTCATTTTTTTTAAATGTTACATTAAAGTCTGTTGGGTTTCATCCGTTAAACAGGATGAAAATATCACATCAATATACTAGCTTTGAACTGAAAACTTTGCCTGAGACCCTGTAATAGGAAGACAAATGAATAAGAAAATGATTGAAATGACCTCCCCTAAAGGAAACAACTTTAGGTTTAGATATTATTACTATAAGAAAACAAAACAGGCTACACTACTCTAAACTCACCACGTCTACAGTAATTCATAAGATATTTATATGGACAAAATACCACTACAAGTAAAGTACACACTACATGAACACATACCACATTTTTAAAATTTCACATATGCGTAATTCAGGATACAAGATAGTAAAGGTTACAGCTTCGCCAATCTCTGCAGACGTATGATGCGCTCTCATTAGAGTGCAGTTATAATGACTACTGCGAATAGGGAACTCTTCAAATTGAATTGGCTAAATGTAGTCTTAAAAGCTATAGTCGTCATTGGCTCACTCGCTACTTACCTAAGCTGTATTTATCAGAAAATTTCTGTAAATACAATGACCTAAAATGTACTACCGGCGCGGTGAATAGTGTGGTTGCTTTCTTTTAAACTCTCCATTTCTTTGATTTCTGTGACCACAATTGGCATTTACCATGGATGAAAAAGTTGAATAAAAATTGTGAAGTTATCTGTCTTTTAAGAGTGTATGTCTGATATATAATATATAGACAAACCAGGGTAAGTCTTATTTTCCCAGAGGTTGAAAGACAATGTATCTATAGCTTATAGAAAGACATTTAAAGGGGAAGAACACGGATCATAACATTAAACTGTGGTGCCAAATGTCATGTAGAAAATAGAATGGAATTCTACTACATGTACCAACGTACAAAATTAGGCACAAATTATAAATGGCTCTTTGTGCGGGGGCAGGGGAAATAACCAAAAAAACTCATGAATGTAGTTATTTAAAAAAAAAAAAAAAAAAAAAAAAGCTAAGGGAAGAGAACTCACACTTCACCCAGAGGGTGCCGAAGAGTAAAGCATCTGAGTTCATGGTATACTTGAGACAATTGGTCCAAATGAAGGAAATAGATGCCCAATTGTGACTGGAAATACAAACTTGACCACCTCAGTGGTATCCAAATCTACCAGCCTATCTTACATTCAAAACATTTTCGGTCCACTGCTGACCCTCTGAACATACCCTGCCTTGAACTTTCTGTGTCTAAGCAACATCACTACATTGCTCAGCTTGGTTCTAAGTGCTGGAAAATCCAAATTAGCAGTCTTGTAATTCTGCCATTCTATAGAGGCTTTACTGGCACCACCACCCCCCCCCCATGACAACACACAGTGGACACTTCTCTACTAGCCAAACCACCCATACCCACGAGTGCTCACCTAGTTGATCAGCCCCTGCAGGGTGAACGTGTGCTCAGGGAACCAACCCTACCCAACACGGACACCCTGGACATAGAAAATAGCACTTCAAGGGGACTGTCTAGCTCTTCACCATGGCATGTGACATTACGGCCTACTTTTCTACACACCCACTCTCATGTATGGACATGAAATGAGATGTGGGGAGAAGGAAGAAGAAAAATGGGAAGAAAGGCGGGGAAAATGTTAGGAGGAGGCAGAGAGGAAAAACAGGACGGAGTCTGGACCACCCCACACCACTGGACTAGCACTGGGTGCCCAGTTCCAAATCTTTCACTGGCAGTTTGAGTCCCAGGGAAGAGGTTCCCAAGGGGTCGATCATGTTCTTATAACGCTCCCCGCGATGTTGAGCTAAGAAAGGGCCCCAGTCTGGCTGTGGCGAACACACCAACTTCAGCCTCTGCAAAGAAATCAAAGAGACACATGGTCACAAAAGTAATGCACCTTCCTCCACTAGGCACCCCCCACCCATCCCCGCCCTGCTTGTGACCATTTTTGCTACAGCCCCTGCATGAGCCAAGAGGCCCCCTACCAAGGAGGCCGTTAGGAAGACGAGTCTCTATTAATTAACTAGGCCAGGGACAGTGAAGACAACATTTAGTTTGATTCACTTGAAATTATTTATATCATTCTGCAAGCAATATTACAATTGTTTTGTGTGTGCTTTGCACAAAATTAATAGAGGAGAAAGGGCCCAGATTTTAATTATACATTTTTTCCTCTCAAAGGAAGAGAACCTGCAAGCCCTCCACTGCCAAACCCAGTCTGTAAAAGACACGTGCTCGATTACTTTTGTGTTGTAGTCTCAATAGTGGGCAGCTACATCAAAATAATTGGATTTTGTTTAGCACATTTCCCAAAAGGATACAAATGGCCACGGGTGGAAAAAACCCAACCCCAAGATAGATCGCCACAAGTGAGCAAAGATTTTAATTATCTGTTGACATAATATATTCTACTTAGTTCAGCCACGTGGGGTTTTGCAGGTAAGCTAAAAATAATGGGAATGTTTCTAAACCTTCAACTAAAATTTTTATGGAAAACATAATTTGACTGGAACATTTTCTAGAGAAAGGAAAGAAAACATATTTCTGACTATATACAAGGGAACAATTATATGTTTATTACCTATTAAAGTGAAGCCGGTTCTTAGAGCTGTTGGTTTAATCTCTCCTTAATCATCAATTTGCAACCTTTATGTCCCAAATCAACCATAATAAATTTATATAGCCAAGTCATCAGTTTAGAGAATTTCAGCCTAAGACTAAAGTAGCAGAGGCTGGTTCTGTTCAGAGGGAGAGAGATTTCTGGGTCAGCTGGGTGGGAAGTTTTTCTGGAGCAGGAGTTTAGCTCCCCAGGGCTCAGTCGGGCCAAAGTCACTTGCCTCAAGGGGATAACAACCTGGATTTTTTGAGGATGTAAACTGGAATAGAGCTTCAGTAAGAAGACTCCTGTAACCTACCTTTTTACAAAGACTGTTCCCATAGTCCAATGGAAACCAAGACTAGCTCCTGCCACGTGGACATTTGTGTTGTTCACGTACCCACGCCCCTGGTTCCCATCCTGCTCCCCCTGTCTCGACGCTCAGAGAGCGTCCTCTTCCTCTCTCAGCCAGGCTGACCAAGAGCAAAGTCCACACAGCTGCTCTTTTCTGCCCTCTGTCATCTTGGTCTAGTCTAAAACTTCTCAAACACGAATACACATCAGAGTGACTGGTGAGCTTGTTAAACTACAGTTCCAGGGTCCCACATCCCTAAGATTCCAGTTCTGCTGAGCCGCCTGGAGCTGATTGTTTGCATTTCCCACAGGCTCTCAGGGGACAGTGCTGCTGCTGGGCCCTGGACCAAATGCTCAGTAGCACCAGTCTAGTCCACAATGCCAGATCCTTGAATTTATAAGACAAAGGCAGGGCTGAGCAATTCCTGGCATGCCTGAGCAAGTGACTTCTCATTCATAACAAAAGCCTGACCACACTTCACTGGCGGTACAAGTGGCTGTCCTCTTTCCATCCACTCTGGAGCAAGGGTGGAGAGTCTTTGCATTAGAATGAGGAAATGGGTCCAGCAAGGGACTATTTGATCAAAAAGACAAGTCTTACCTCCTGCCAGCTATGACCTGAAACTCCTCTCTACTTTTTATGCAAATAGTGAGATTTTAAAAATCTTGGACCCTTGAAATCATCCTCAACACAGGCACCACAGAAAAGCGCTAGTGATGTTAAGTTTAATAGTCATAGATGTTTGCGAGAAAGGAGGCTTGGACAGAGACGAGCATCAGGAAGGGAGGAATCTAATGTGTGGTTAAAAACCAAACACTGAGACTTCATTTGCAGATGAGGGCAGAGGAGGAGGACACTCCAGGAAAGGGGAGACACTCCGATCATTTATTCCCTGGAGCTGTCACCACACTGAGGAATAGCATAATAACAGCTCCACTTGCCGACTGGCTGAGCCCTTCCATTAGAGGAACAATACATAATAAAAATGGGTTTAATAGAAATGGTGGCAACTATAATCACTTAATCATGGAGTCTCCCTCTTGAATAAGTTTACTGAATCTGCTGTTTTTTTAATGTACGGAGCTTTCAGGGGCTCTCCCTGGGGAAAGGACAGCAGGAGGAAGGAGTAGACAGAATTACCTCAATAAATCTGCCAGGGGCCAGATGCATTTTTATCACAAACATAATTGGGATCCAGATAACGGAACAGGCCAGCATGAGCCATCCAAGCACCATGGACCAGTTAGGGTAGCGGTACGAGCCATAGGTCATGGGCTCCCACTGGTAAAAGCTGAAGCAAAGGATAAACTGGAAAGAGAAGAGAGACACACATATTAGGTGGTGACATGAATTATTCATTCGTTCAACAAGATCAAACCCCTGTCATGAGTTTGACACTTTCGTATCTATTATCTCATTTTATGCCCATGAAAAAGTAGTATTATTATTAATCCATTTTTCAAAAGAAATTGAATTTCAAAGAGATGCAGACAACACGCACTTAGCTGCTGACCTGAACTTGCTGTCCTGTGGGAACAGAGAAATGTGCACGCCTTTGTGTAAGTACATAGAGCCGGGCCAAGAAGACACGTTGGAAGGGTATACACTAAGGCAGCTCATGCGTGGGGGTGGGGGATGCTGGGGGTTTTGAGGAGTTGTCTGTACTTCCTATAATGGATAATCAGGCTTTTGTTGTAAGAAATGCATTAAGTTTATACATTTTTATTTTTAAGAAATTGAATCAACTTTGCTTTTTCTTTGAACGGGGTACTTTTCCAGGAGCGTTAGTGGCTGAGTGAGACCCAGAGTGGTCCCCAAATGATGGCTGAGCCGGAAGCTTGGTCCTGTAATAAGTCCAGCTGCCTCTGCAACGACTCAAGGTGAATAGGCGTCGTCACCAAGGAGTGAGCCAGGAGCCCAGAGACCGGCCAGCTAATCTTGGATCTGCCACTAATTAGCTAAGGGACCTTTATGTCCCAGACTTCTGTGCTATAAAATGGATCTATTTCATTTCATGTATACCACACAGGGGCTTTTGGAGAATAATAGTCTGGTATTTACTCCAGAGTCCCCTGTCAATTTTCGGAGAGGTCGTGACGTACTTTCTACCCATTATCTCTTATCACTGCTCACTTTGCCTGGCAATAGCTCTGAGAACCCCTCTGAAGACGTGGCCAGGGCAGCTGAAGAGAAGCAAGGGAACCCGCGTGCATCTGAGACAAGGGAGCCAGGGTTCTAACCCTGCAATCAAGCTTTTGTGGGAAAAGAGGGGAATTTCCCTGAAAATTTCAAGACTCCCTGTACTCACCCTGCCTGTAGCAGCAACAGCCTAGAACAATTTACCCCCATAAATCCTTTCCCCCTCCCTACCTCTCTCCTCCTATCTTAAGCCATAAAATAACTGCCCAAAAATGATTGGAAAGAATTATGTCAAGAGGGATAATATATGAGAGTGTTTTGGAAAAGCGCAAGGCACTATACAAATGTACAGCATCTATATTATCACTGTAAAGCCCAGGCTCCTGGGGCAAGTGATCATTTCAATGCAACAATAATTCAATATATCAATTCTAAGCAACACGAGCCCAAAGACAACTGTTGAAAAAATGGAAAGAGAGGTCTACTCTAGGCCCCCTTTTAAACATTTGCCCCTTGAATTATAAGCTTTATTAACCAGTCTATTGGAAGTATGGCCTAATGTAATTATGGTAAGCTGCTCCATTTCATTTACTATATAAACAGCAATGCCTCTGCTTATGTGCAGGCATAACTCAGTAACGTGATCTGACTATGTATACAATAATTGCGCAGAGAATATTTATAGCTCTATAAATCCACAGAGGCACATATAAAAATGATCAGTTTCATTTCAGAGGCTCTGAAGTAATTTAAACCCATAATCTGAGCCTATTTCAGCACACTAAAAATATCCATTTTATAGAAGGGCAAATGGCAACAACTAAGTGTTGGGCTTGGTC
Source organism: Loris lydekkerianus (assembly GCA_963574355.1). Taxonomy (NCBI): domain Eukaryota; kingdom Metazoa; phylum Chordata; class Mammalia; order Primates; family Lorisidae; genus Loris; species Loris lydekkerianus. Next base: position 6,065 of record CAUYPK010111829.1, on the reverse strand, counting down.
CTTTGACATCCATTTCCAGTTGCACAAATAACATGTAAAACTTATCTGTGTAAACTTGTTCTTTGCCATAAATGTCCTTCTGCCAAGTCAACTTTGAAAAAACGCTGCCATCTGACAGCCATGAGAAATGATCATGTGGCTACGGAGTCAGGACCACCTACATTTGTTTTTATTTAAGATTATTATGAGAGTAAACATGACCAAGTCACATGCTTGCTTTTGTAAGGTTAAAGTCAGAGGTGTAGCTGTGCCCCTCATCCAGGGCATGTGCCCTCTGTACCCATTTGCCACCCACATTTCTTTGCTGATGATAACAAAAGAAAACATTGGAGAGAGACCCAGCACTTGATGGTGATGATAATGGAATTGACCACTGCTGCTTGGCCCTGGCCCCTGAACATCACAAAAGGGGAGTCTGCTTCAGGATACTTTCTGGGACCTCTCCACAACTTTCTGACAATTATTTTTATAATGGACACCAAGTATAGCATAGCACAGTTGAGGAATTTCTCAAAAAATGACAGCAAGTCCCTTGAATTTCTCTTTCCTGACATTCTGCTAATGAGATTAGGACTATTTTAATCCAAAACTGGACAAACTTCCACTTGGAAGTACAAGTACTGGGTTTTAAAAAATATATTAGAGCATGGGCGTAAAGCCTGGATTCAATACTTGGCTCTGCCACCTGCAACCTTGTGGCCTCAGGCAAGTTCATTAACCTCTCCAAGCCTCAGTTCACACATTTGTAACACGTGGTAGAGTGGACATAGGCTTTAGAAACCAAGTTTGTAAAGCGCCTGCCTCACAACCTCAGCAAATAGTAGTGCTGGTTATTACTATATGTTTCTGCAAAATATGATAAAATTCCCAGAAGCTTAATATCTTTTAGGACAGAAGGAAAAGGAAGGTAGAATCCAGAACAGACTCGAAGTTCGATTTCAGCCAAAAATGAATCATGTGTAATAGTAACTGGGGACAGTGGCAAAGCTCAGAGACCAGGATCTCCTCTCAGGGTCTGAGAATCAGCAGAAGGCGCTCAGCAGACATCTTCTTCCCACAAGTTATGTAAATTCGAGTTCTCCATACGCTTTCCAGTCTTGAGTTCAAGAGACCGAAAGCCTATATTAATCCTTTTCAACCCTCATGTCCCAAACCTGGTGGTCATTTTCAGACAAATTATAGTCTGTAAAAGATGAGTACAGGTGTGGGTGTCGGTGTGATGTCTGTGGCAATTCAGAGGGAGCTAAAAATGATGAATGATTTTTTGTGTGTGTAAACTTCTAGCTTTACAGGAAGAAATTGAGGTGTTTGATTAAAACACACCTTACAGAGACAGAGGAAAGATAAGGGGGGAGAGAGAGAAGAAGAAAAGAAAAGAAAGGAGAGAAGAGAGAGGAGAGAGAGGGGAGAGAAGAGAGAGGAGGGAGAGAGAGAATGAGAATGAATTTTCTTTACAATTATACTTTCATCCTGTCTTGTTTCCCTTTAGAAAAACTGGTACCCGCATAGGAAACACAAGGGTCTTAATCTGGTTTATAGTGCCACCTACTGACTCTGTAAGCAATTGCATCTGACTTCCTCCAGTCAATGACACCCCAACTCAGAAAAGAGGAAAGACAAAATCTCTGCCAATCGCTGTGCTTGGTCTGTGGACAAGGGCAAAGCTGGCAGCTTGTGTGACACAATAACAAAGATGGTCAAATGTGCATGTGAAATTCCTATGCAGATTTAGTGACACATGCAAGGTTCTCATCTTTAAGAAGATGAGTGTCAGATGATCCCAAAATGTTATCATCACACTTGAAGATGACAAGATAGTCCTCAAAAGCAATCAAAGTCTAAGTAATACTGTATCAGCTGTAGAGCAGCTATATTGAGTAGGGATTAAGAACATGAGTTCTGGAGTCAGGCTACCTGGGTTTGAATCCAGGCTATTGCTAATTGTTAAGTTTGCAATGTGAGGCAAGAAACACAACCTTTAGGCCTCAGTTTTCTCATCTGCAGAATGGAGAGAATTATAATGCCAACCTTGTAGAGCTGCTGCAAGGGAGAGATGAGGCAATATGTATAAAGTACCAAAAACAGAGCCTGGAGAGGGTTAGCACATGGGAAATGTTGGCTGTAACTGCGATCTGCTATGACTACATAAGGCAGACAGACATAATGGGAGATACTCCACAGAAGTACTCCAAAAATCCATGCGTGAGTCTTACTCTGCACCTGACCAGTAGGTACCTTTAGGAAGTCTTTTCATCTCTTCGAACCTCAGTTTCCTCATCTAAAAGACAAGAATAATACCCATTCCACCAGCTCCCAGGCTCACAGGCAGTCACGTGTGTTCAAATATGACACATCACATACACACACAGGGTACTATCTGACAATGAAGCATGCAATCCTTACAGTTAAAATGGTCGGGGTTACAAAGGCCCAGCAGACTTTCCAGAAAATGTTAGGCTGAAATCCAATCATCATTTCTATGTCTTCACAGAACCTTTGCAATCCTGCAAACAGACAAGCAGAGACCAAGCATGAGGTACAGGGCAGGGTGTGAGATGGCAGCAAGGGCAGACACCGGAGCCCTCACTCGAGTGCCATTGGCCAGGGTTGGCCCCGGCCTGGTGTCAACATGACCCCTATTATGCAGGGAGCCATTAGACAAATGACTTGCTGCCGGGAAGGTTGGGCAAAGTGAACATTTAAATAGATATTAAATACTCTCTGCAGTGAAGTTCAAAAATGTCAGCCCACAGTGACATCTACAAAGCTCAGCTCCAGCCTGGCCCAGCACTGCCACCGCCTGGCATCCTCACAGGCGCAGCCTCATGTGCTTAGTGACAACTCTGGCAAAAACTAACAAAGATTGTGGTCAACAGCGCCATGTATTCTGACATTTAGATTTGGGATTTAGAGAGAGAGTCATTGTACACTGGCATTTGTTCCCCCAGTGTCCAAGGACTCTCTTCCTGTGAGTCCTCTCTTTTTCCATGCAAGATGATAATGGCAGACAAAATCCAGCATAAATTCCAAGTGGCCATGGCCTACTTTGTTGTAACTCAAAGCACTGCTGTCTTTTTGATCACTCATCAACTTCACTAAAGTAAAAAGCAGAGGAGACAGTTATTCTCACAGCCCTACATAACCAGCACCCCTGCACCTTCTTGGTTTAGGAAGGTTTTGTAAAGCATGCCATTGAGGAATGTTGTCAAGTTGGGCAGTTTCTTGCATTCCCTCCTGAGGTCACCAGAAGAGAGGCTTTCTCAGAACTGTGGGATTGAGATGCTGAAGAGACCTGAAAATCTCTGAGTTTAAGCTTCTCTGCAGCCAGCAGTTCTGAGTCAAATCTGATCTCAGCTTACTCGTCATTCCCTCAAGCTTAGAGTCATTGATGTAACAAGTGGGTACCTCCAGGGGAACAGTGGCTGACCGACAACTCCCACCGAGAATGGGCCCCATACATCCTCAGGCTGCTTTCTCCTCCCATTCCCCAGCTCTCTCTGCTCCCTTGGATTCCTGGGTCCTTTGCCCTGAGCTCCCCGTGGAGCAGGTGAAGTCAGTCTCCAGGTGCTCCACTTCCCAACTTCACTTGCCACCTCTGCCCTCTTCTGCCATCACCTCCCATCCACCCCCTGTGCCAGCTGCCTTCCCCTGACTGGTACCCCCTTCTTCAGCCCTATGTTCTCAATGCCTGCTCTCTGCTACCTGGAAGTGGGGCAGGATGGGTGCGATTCCAGAAGACAATCTCTGGCTGGCTCAGAAAGCAGAGACTGTGGTCTTCTCTTCAGGGAACAGGATAGTTCAAGTCAATGCCTGAAAAAATGGCCCAGATAACGTTCTATGTTTTGATCTGGGTGCTGGTTACACGGGGGTAGAGATTCATCAAGCTGTACATTCAAGACAGAGCTCCTTACAGGGAAAGGAGAACCCTATTACCCTGTTGGGAATGTAAATTGATGCAGCCATTATGAAAAACAGTATGGAGTTTCCGCAACAAACTAAAAATAGAGTTACCGAGTAATTGGATCAAACAATCCCACTGCTGGGAGTATACCCAAATGATCTGAATTCAGTATGCTGAAAAGGTACCTGCACCAAGTTCACTGCAGCATCAGTGGAATGAAGCTGAGCGTCCATCAACAGATAATGGATAAAAGAAACATGGCATATATATACAACGGTATATGATTCAGTCTTTAAAAAGAGAGAAATTGTGTCATTGTGACACAGAGGAACCTGAAGGACATTGTGCTAAATAAAATAAGCCCGGCACAGAAAGATAAATAAATACCACATGTTCTGACTTGTATGTGGAATCTAAAAAAAAAATCAAACATGGAGAAGCAGAAAGCAGAATGGTGGTTGCTGGAGGGTGGGGAGTTGAGGGAATGAGGAGATGTTGGTCAAAGGGTACAAAATCTCAGCTAGGAAAAATAAATAATAAGTATTTGAGATAATGGATATGTTAATTAGCTTGAGTCAATCATTCCACATTGTATACATATATCATAGCATCACTTTGTACCCCGTAAATATACACAATTATAATGCGTCAATACCCACCAAGAAGTAAATATGTAAATAAAAACTAATTTGTGGGTGGTGCTTGTGGCTCAAAGGAGTAGGGCCCCGGACCCCATATATTGGAGATGGTGGGTTCAAACCCAGCCCCAGCCAAAAAAATAATAATAATAATAATTTGTAATGTATGCATGTTTACCCCCCAAAAGTCCCCTCTAGCCACCACCATCAAAATAATGGATCCTGAGGCCTCCACACTGCTTTTCTTGGATCTATAGGTAAAAACTGAATGTTTTGAGCAGTTGACCTGTCTTTGTTTTATTTTGTTTTCAAGAAATTTAGAGGGTACATGTGTTCTGTTACTTGGGTAAACTGTTTTGTGCTAAAGTCAGGTCTTTCAATGTTACCCATCACCAAAATAATGTATGTTATACTAAATAGGTAGATTTTTCATCCCTCAGCCCCATCCCTGCCTCCCGCCCTCTTAGCGCCCAACATCCATTACAGCTCTTTATGACCATACGTATCCTTCATGTAGCTTGCACAGTGAGAACATGTGGTATCTGTTTTTCCATTCCTGAGACACTTCACTTAGGATAATAGTCTCCAGTAAGTTCTATAGTTCTAATAGTCTCTATCCAAGTTCCTGTAAAAGACATTCTTTCATTCCATCTTCCTGGCTGAGTAGCATTCTAACACCACATTTTCTTTATCCACTCACCAGTTGATGAGTACTGATGTTGATTCCTTATCTTTGCAATTGTGAATCACACTGTGATAAATATCTGAGCACAGGTATCCTTTTTATAAAAATGATATCCTTTCCTTTGGTAGATACCCAGTAACAGGATTGCTGGATGTGTTTTGTTTTTTTGTTTGTTTGTTTGTTTGACAGTCTTTTTTTATTATTATGTTTTTTCTATTAAATCATAGCTGTGTACATTAATGTGATCATGGGGTACCATACACTGGTTTTATATACCATTTGACATATTTTTATCATACTGGTTAACATAGGCTTTCTGCCATTTTCTTAGTTATTGTGTTAAGACATTTATATTCTACATTTACGAAGTTTCACATGTACCCTTGTAAGATGCACCACAGTTGTAATCCCACCAATCACCCTCCCTCCACCCATCCTCCCCCCTCCCTCCCCTCCCCCTTCCCCCTATTCTTAGGTTATTAACTGGGTTATAGCTTTCATATGAAAGCCATAAATTAGTTTCATAGTAGGGCTGAGTACATTGGATACTTTTTCTTTCATTCTTGAGATACTTTACTAAGAAGAATATATTCCAGCTCCATCCATGGAGCTGGATAATATTCCATGGTGTACATACACCTCAATTTATTAATCCATTCGTGGATCGGTGGGCACTTGGGCTTTTTCCATGACTTAGCAATTATGAATTGGGCTGCAATAAACATTCTGGTACAAATATCTTTGTTATAATGTGATTTTTGGTCTTCTGGGTATATACCTAGTAGAGGAATTATAGGATGTGTTTGCTTGTTTGTTTCCTCTAGTTTTTATGAAACCCCTT
>CAUYPK010111828.1:0-48237 GCA_963574355.1 Loris lydekkerianus | reverse complement strand
AATGGAAGAAAAAGTATCCAATGTACTCAGCCCTACTATGAAGCTAAACTATAGCTTTCACATGAAGGCTATAACCCAACTATACCTCAAGACTATGAGGAAAGGACCAAGGAAGGGGAAGGGAGGGGGGAGGTTTGGGTGCAGGGAGGGTGATGGGTTGGGCCACATCTATGGTGCATATTTTTATCTATAATAAATAAATAAATAAATAAATAAATAAACAAAAAAAAAACCAAAAAAAAACCCAAAAAAAACAAAAAACAAAAAAAAAGAAACTATTTTCCATTCCCCAGTGTGAGCCCAGGGAGCATTTTCTCACCTCCTGGCCTTTGCCCAAGCTCTTTGGTCTGGATGCCCTTCCTCACACCCTGCAGTTGTGAGCGGGGCTCAGTGAACTCATGCTCCACCTATGAATCACCACCTCGGGAATCTTATCATAGCACGCCAGAGCTGGATTATTCATGTTTCCCTTCTGTGTTCTCTCAGAACTTGCTGTGCATGACTTTAACGCGGTACCTACCAAATCTACTGTAGTTACAAGTTTACTTTCTCCTCCAGATTATGAAAGACAGGGATAATATCTACTTTGGTGTTTACCCCCAGTATCTGTCTTAGTACTTGGTATTGATGGTCCAATCATCACAAACAGTAACAGCTAGCAATTGTTAAACTGTTACCACTAACATTTACTGTGCATCATTACTATATAGTGTTTAGCAGTTTTAAAGTATTTGTCATGTACCCTAAGCATTTTACACACAGCTTTATGTGTAATTCTTGCAAACAATCCTAAGAGATCAATATTATCACTCCCTGAAAACATAAGAACTCAGCTTTATTCACTTAAATATCAAACCCAGGACCTAACAAAATTCATATGTGTCCTGACCCTTTTTCCCTAACTACTATGATAATAATTCCCTCACAAAACATATGTTTTTTGAATATTTGAGTGATGCTGTATCTATACAATCCAAGTAGGTATATAAAATATCAATGCTTTAATAATAGGATAATTCTTACTAAGGCACTAATACACTTATTGCTCAATATAGCTAAATATTTTCCCTTTAAAGCAAAGAGACGGTAATTTAAGTATATTTTATTGTTAATATAAAGAAAATACTGATTCTTTCTTGGTAGGCATAGCCAAAAAATGCATTAAATTCAGGTAAGTTTTGAAGCCAAATGATAGTATTCTTTGACATACAAAAGCCATGCTTTTCAAACTGGAAACAGACATCTCAAACAGCATAGACAGTATATTAGCTTTCAATCAGCAATGTAAACAATGTAATACAAGCATTACATGGACTCTACATTAAGATAAACCAAACCTCTTTTGCCAAGACAGATGTAATCACTCACATTCCATTGGGAAAGAGGTAATAGGCTAATAATGGTCTAGGTCTCAAGTACTTTATTTAGTAAATAACTTGGGCTTTGTATACTCATTTCTTCATAACACCTACTTCCAACATTTAAACATTACAGTGTTTCAAGTATTTTGTGCTTAGAATCCAATTGTAAAAGAGGCCATTTGTTAATCTTTCTTCACCAGGACATTTTTTTTATAGAGAGTATAGGAAAAATTTATTTTAACTACTCTTTCTTAAACATCTAAATGATAAGAGGCATATTGTATTGCCACCCTGCTTTATACTTCAAGCCACCTCATTTTTTTGTATCACATACCTAACAAAAGTAAAATATTATACAAAACTTATTTTCAGAAATATTCAACGATTTGCTTTTAGCTAAGATGCTAATAATCGAGTTGACCACAGGCTACATCTGGGCATAGAAACATTTATTTTAGTGTTGATTATAAGCAAAAGCCTGAGTTATTTGAATTCAACTCTACCTTACTGGTATTAGGTACCAGTAAATTAGGTCCATGTGGTTGCATTAAGAGAGTGTTTTAAGTAATCATTTTATATATCTAAAATTTATATTTTATCTATTATATTTATTTTTATGTATTTATGGAGAGATGATGCCTTATAATTTAAATATAAATATATATATTTTAAGTAGGGAGTACATTCAAGCAAATCAGACTTTAAAAAATGCTGTGGAAAGTTTCCTTCTACATCTGGTTCCCTGCGGTGCAATTATTCTCCCTAGAGCATTGCAATGTTACTGTATATTTGGTGTGTACATGTGTACTTCCTGACAAATTTTATGTGCATCCAACTATATACATATGTACAGGATATCCCAAAGATTGCCCCCAAAGTTGCCATACATAGGGAAACCAGGAAATTAGAGCTAACTGTGCCTTTCTTTACAAAATATTCATTGCAAAATTATACTCAACTTTTAAAAATATTCTTTTCATGTTGTACCTCTTTAAAATTTCATAATGAATATTTTGGAAAGGAGGTACATTTAGCTACACTTTCCCATTTTCCCTGTGCATGGTGACTTTAGAGGTAACATTTGGGACATCCTCTAGTACAAAGGTCAAATACATGCTACTTAGAAGGATCGTAGCTGGAGATAATAAAGCAAAATTGCCCCATATGATCGATGAAATTGTTTTGGTATCAAGAGGAGAAAAGAACTAAGAAAACTTCTATTGCCAGAAAAAAAAAAAAAAGAAAGAAAAAGATTTGAGGATCAAATGAAGGAAGGCTGTATGAAGAGAGTAACAAGAATCTAAATTTTTTTTTTTTTTTTTTTTTTTTTTTTTTTTTTTTTTTGAGAGAGTCGCACTATGTCACCCTGGGTAGAGTGCTGTGGAGTCACAGCTCACAGCAACCTCCAACTCCTGGGCTTAGCGATTCTCTCGCCTCAGCCTCCTGAGTAGAGAATCTGAATGTTTTAAGTGAAATTCAATGCTGTCGAGCACACTCAATGGTTATTTGGGAACAGTCCTCAGATTTGTATTGCTGTGTTGTACCTTTAGCTGAATTCCTTTCCCTTTGCTGCTCTGTAACACCTGGGACAGTCAGAGAATCTACTCTTTTTAGTGCATTTTCATTGGAGTTATATATGAGAAAAGCATGGCTCTGCTTTTCTCTGATAGATTTTCATATGGAAGAACAGAATAAGCCAGAACTAAAAGCTTAACTGCAGGTTAAAATAAGTCTACTATTTTGGTTGGGTTAACAGTAAATGGAAAATCACACCCAAAATTATCCCTAGCCTTCAACAATTATCCGAAGAGTATTTAGAAAACTGTAAAAAATCATTTTTGCACTGTAATTTATACATAGTATCACTAATAAAAAAGTGGGGAAGTGAACCCCAAAGTTTTCCTAAATTAGCTGCCTAATGCATTTTGATTAAACACTTCCACATGCTTATTATAAACTACTAAAGTGTCTAATATTGGGGCTTCTGACACCTTAATGATTGTAAGTAACTTTTTATTAGAACAAAGTGGAAGTATTACATGCCTCTGGCATCCTTTACTGTAGGCACATGGATGAAAACTTAATCTTGCTGAATGTTCTCTATGTAGACCTATCATCAGTTTTAAGCACAGATTCTCAGGGAAACTTCTTAGAGACGTGTTGTCATTTATGTTAAAGATACTGGTTTCAATACCTAATATTATTCCAATCACAGATTTGTTCCAGGCTCCCTAAGAACAAATCAATAACCTGATTCCATTTCCACTGACCTGGAACCATGGTAAGCACTATCCTTGCCAGTGAGGAAGCTTGTCTGGAGATAGATTTATAGCAAGTCAACTGTTTTTTGTTGTTGTTGTTTGTTTGTTTTTCTGCTTTTTTATTTACTTTGGTTTTTCATTCATTTGGATTGACTTTTCAGCTTGAAAATGACACGGTGATTCCATGGAGGTTCAGGTAAATTCTTGCAAGGCACAGTTAGAATCACTGTCATGTCAGTGCTTTTGTGTTCTCATCTACCATAATCTGAAAAATCTAGACTCAACCCCTACCCCCATTTCTCACAGATTCCTGGACACCACAGTCTTTTCAGTGGACTAATTAGGAGAATGTGAACCAATAGGAACTATTTAATCTTTTTACAAATCATGCATCCAATATGAAATCTTAAATAATGTAGTAACTTTAAAACCTAATTTCTTTGACTTCAAAAATGGTGAAATTCAGAACTAAGTGACTTTCCTTATGATGTTAATTTATAACAACTACATGTCTGTAATCTGAGTCAAGTTTTTTTCTCCATCTCATCACAATAATTTAAATACAAGAAAAAGTATCCAATGTACTCAGCCCTACTATGAAGCTAAACTATAGCTTTCACATGAAGGCTATAACCTAACTATACCACAAGACTATGAGGAAAGGACCAAGGAAGGGGAAGGAAGGGGGGAGGTTTGGGTGGAGGGAGGGTGATGCGTTGGGCCACATCTATGGTGCATATTTTTATCTATAATAAAAAAAATAAAATTAAAAAAATAATAATAATAATTCTGGTACATGACATTGCCCTGAAAAGAAACCTGAGAAATGTGCCAAAGACAAAAAGACGAAAGGAGGAGAAATTCCCATTCATTTAGCACCTGTTATGTGCTAGACACAGGTTAGAAAATGTTCTATCTTACCTCCTTTAATCCTGGTGGCCTGGGGAATACTGAGTTTTTGAGGACTGGAGAGAGAGGACTCCAAGAAAGGACAAGGAAATCAGGGGTCCCAGTCCTCACTCTGTCACCCCACTTTCTAGGCTCAGTTTTCTCCTCTGTAAATTGAATGGGGGTGGTGGTGGACTAGAGTCTTTCATCCATCCAACAAATATTTATGAAGCAGATACTGTGTGCTTCACTGCTCTGGGCTCTAGAATTATAACAGTGAACAAAACAAAGACCCTGCCCTCAGGAAGGTGACATTCTAGTGTCATTTAGATGATCTCTAAGACCTTCCAGTACTGACATCTGGGGCTGGAGCATCCTTCCCTGATTCTCTCACACGAGAGAAACCAGCCTCACTCGGGAGGTCCCAATAAGTCACACCTTCCTGAATTCAGGGAGCTTAGAAGGAGCAGTGAGTGAGGGAGTGAGGAGATAATAAAATATCAACATCACGTGCTGAGGAACTAACTATGTACCAGGAAGTGTATTAGGTCACTTCAATACAATCACCTTTTCAAATCTCACCATCAACCTATGTATTGGCCCCATTATACAGATGAGAATTCTGAGGCTCAAGGAGGTGACATGGCCTTCCTATTAACCAGTCACAACTGCTGGCATCAGAGAGGGCCTCTTTCTGTCTCTTTGTCTCTTCTTCTCTCCCTGCTCCATCATTTCACTTCCACTAGGAGCCAGCTGAGCAAAAGAGATTGTCAGAAGCATGGTGAAGGGTTTGTCTCACCCAGTGAGTCACAAGAAGGCCTGGGTGTAACCCTGAAGCTTATCAAGAGGGAATCCTAAGGCAATAAGAGCACCTTGGGGAGAAACCAGACTTCTCCAGCTGATCTAGCTCAGTTGCCACAGACACTTGGGGATCTGTCATTGACTGATATACCTGAGCACTTAAAAAAACCCTTTCTGGGCAAGAGAAGACTCTTGCTGGAATCTGACTCCCCTTCAGAGCCCTATTTTGGTGCCTGGCAGTGAGCATGCCCTTCTCTGCACTCTGCCCAGCCTCTCAGGGACAAACTTTTCCACTCCTGTCCTCTGTCTGCACTCAGCACATGTCCTGAGGAGAGACAAGAGCCAGCTGCCTTCCCACCGCCTGTCACCAGAGCTCTCTCCCCAGCTCTCCTGGGAACTGGTCCCAGCCCTTCCCTAGTCAAGAAAGTGCCAGAAACCAGCCTCTTTCTTTCCCTGGGTCATGGACAAGGAGCTAGAGACTGTGGAAATGCCCTTTTATACTCCTGAATGATGGAATATTATGTAACTATTAAACACATTGTTTAGGTAAAAATTTTTTAATTGCATGGGGAAATGATTACATTATAGTATGTGAGGAAACAAGGTGAGGCATGAACTGTCACATACATTAGGACCTCAGTTAGACATTGCTAAAGGAATAGAAAATGTTAGGAAGGAAATACACAAATATGTAAGGTAAAATGATATGAAATTGCTGATATTCTCCCATTTTGACCTACAAAAGTGGCACCTATAGATAGTTCAACCAGTATCTCTGGGTAATGAGATTGATTATGGGGGATTTTTTTCCTTCATTGTTTTTTTTTTTTTTTAATATGTTTAAGCTTTTACAACTTGAATATACATTAACTTCTATGTTCAGGAAAAGGGGTGCTAGAATAAAACAAAACCAAATAAAAATGCCCAGGGCATTTGACATGGGCTCTTCCAGGTGCTCCCACCTTTCTCCACCTTCCTTCCACGTGTGCAGGCCGTGATGGAGGGATCAGGTGGCCTCATGGGCTTAAAAACTATGTGCTGCTTGTCTTAGTAACATAGCTGAAGAAGGGATTTATCTCAATCCTCAGAGGCAGGCTAAGCCAACAAGCTTGAGACAGGTATTTTAAGTAGCTCAACTTGTCAACTACTAGCAGGATAGAGGCCTAAAATATAGTAGGTTAAGGCAGAGGCCCACAGGAAGACAAGCGGCCAGTATCTTCTGTCCCTCCAGGCCTCCGTTTCCCTATTTTATTCTTGCATGCTTCTACGTAGTGTGTGCATACCCGTAGTACGTGTAAGTGTGCATGTGGTGGTGTGTGATTCTCAATGTGAGGCTCTCTCTCCCACGGGACACATGCCCAGTCTCTCCCAGAGATGGAAGGTCTCAGTGGCAGCTACCTCCCTCCCTGGGGTCATCTGGCCAGTGTTCTCCTGGCTGCATTACCTCAGACGCAGAGTATTATCAATTCAGCCTGTCAGGCCTCTAGCCAGTTTGGCTCCGACTTGCTCGCCAGCTGGAAAGCCTGGGCCTTCTCCCTTATCCTAGAGCTTTCTAGAAGTTCAGCAGTCTGGTGGAAAGATAGTTTCTCACAGAGGGCTGGAAGAGGGCAAAGGACTGAGCAAGGGGCAGCATGGGCATGAATCTCAGTGGAGATGGGTGGAAAAGAAGACATAAGTGAATAAAATTCTGTGTCTTTGCAGGGTGTAGAGCTAATTCTGGGAGGAGAAATACAAAAACAGACTATAGTTAGGCACGGCACAGCTGCCTCCTATGAGTGAGCCAGGGGCCGCCCATGTCTATGGAAGCAGCTACATTCAAGATCATGGCCACCAGCCAAGGCTAAAAGAAAGGCAGTCAGGACAAAAAGAAAATCTAGCTCATACATATCCTCCATTTCAGCTTTCTCACTGGTGAAATGCATCCATTGGATGAGATAATGAAGTTGCATCCTGCTCCAACATGCTAGCAGAATTCTCCCCTGCTTCAGCTTATCAGCCCAGAAGCTAAAGGCACTCCCAGCAAGGATGCAAAAAAAAAGTAAAAAGAAAACAAGACATTAGCCACATACTGTTGGGAGAAACACTCTTTGAAGCCAGAGCAGAGGGAAGGGGGACCCTCAAGGCCTTTGGTCAGCAAGGTCTCCATTAGACCCCTTTGCAATTCAAAAGCCTTGATATTTCTATGTCACTGGGTATTGCCTGTAAAGATCAAAAGTTAGAAAAAAAAAAAAAGATCAAAAGTTAGGGCCTGCTGGAGAAGAGGATGGCAATGTTATGAGGCACTTTCAATTTCATCTTTTTCATTGTTATACTGTAACATTTTGACAAAAGCCTTAAATCAGCACGGCCCTATCTCCATCCAAACTAAATTCAGAAAGATCACATTCTGAAGGCGATTATAAAGATGATATATATCACACACTCAAAAATTACACTGCACCAATCTCTCTCCTGAGCAATGTATATATATTACCTTATTTTACCCTTCCAAAATCTCTGAAGCAGATATATTACATTTTACAAATGGTGGGTAGCAACATTTTGCAGATTAGGTAAATAAGAAGTTAAGAAATGTGTCCAACCAAGACCATAAAGTTGGGAAGGGATGAAGCAATGATTCTTGTCCCAGGCTGACTCCAAATTTAACCAATGGAAATCTCAGAGTTGGTTTTACAGGAAACTCGTTCCCCACCCTTCCCCTAGGAAGGACAGCCTCAGTGTCAGCACAGACCTCTCCAGAAACAGACATGTCCCCAGTACCTAAGTACGGAGAGTTAGTTGTGTGCCTGAAGCCTCTTACAGGTTATACCAGTGGCAATGGCTTCCTACAGCCCCTGACAGGGCAGAAGGCCGGGCAAAGAAGCAAGGTAGGTCTGCAGGATGTCGCTCAGAGGCCTTCAGGGGCCTGAACCCTAGAAGTAATGGTGTGAGAAACCAAGCTAGCAAAGTTATAAGTCCATCCAGGTCTTCTGACCTTCCCATTACACTGTTCCCTTCTCTTTTCCCACAAGCCCCACTTCTTAGCCTGTAACAACCAGGAAGGATCCAAGAATCTCACATTCTACCAAGCCAAGTTTTGTTTCTATCTGATAGCAACTCTTTCCTGCCAATGTCTCTTTGCACTTTCTTCTATCCCCTCAAAAATGACTCATCCTGGGTCTTACTCTCTTGGGATCCTTTTCAAAAGTCACAATTAAGTTTCTGATAAACAAACTTTTACTGAGGGATGAATGGTGAACTGCAGATTGAAGGGGTGCCTTTCCAAAGGAGGTTTATATTTAAAACAAGGAGCTTGAGGATGCTTCATTCAAAAGAGTAAAACCCCAGTGGTAGAACTTTTAAGTTTTAAACCCATCCACAGCTTCTGGGAAACAAGAAAATTAGGTATCTTGGCAGGGACAGGCTCACCGTCTTCTGTGGGCAGAGGATGGGGATCCTAGTACATACATGAACACATTCTCTGTCTACATATTAGGCTTCCTGAAGGTCAAGTAGACAACTGCCAGACAAAGAAAGGCAGTGGCTGTTGGGGTGTGTGCATGTGGGCGTGTGTGCACTGACATACATGTATGTGCACTTGTACCGGGGAGGAGGAGCCTCCAACTGGCTTCCACTCTTCACTTGTTTCCAGGAGATAAAAATGACAGCTGTTTGGTTTACACATCTAATTAACCTGAGGAATGTGCTATGTAAGACTGTTATTAAGACAAGCAGGTAATTAAGTTTTCCCCCAGAAAGCGAGGGAATGAGGGATAAATAAAGCACAGAGGTGAGAAGACACAACATTGGAGGAGACAATGTCAGGAACAGAAATCAGGGCTGGGAAGCTTTCAGATAAAACCCGCTGATTCTTGAGGAGTATGCACCAACCCAGAGATGGCAGAAGGATATAACTCAGCCCTTGCCAGCACTCGCCCCAAGAGAGACAACAGTAGCCCTCAGGGTCATACACGCAGCCCAGTGGTCTCTGAGAAGCAGCCAGGGTTTGCCAGGCCTGAACAAATGGTAAAGGTTGACTAACCCAACTCCTGTGCTTCATTCATGGAAAAATAGTGGTCTAGAGGGGAACCGTGACTTTCACATCCCTACTCCTAGGAACTAGAGACACTTCACTAGCAGGCCAGGGCCACCTTGTTAAGCATGACAGCCTGTGGATTTTCCCACAGCCCACTGCAAATTACACTGGCAGCAGTCACACTGGGAAGCCGACAGCAGGGCAGACCGAGGGGGGGTTGATTTCAGTGAGGTATACAAATGTGTGTCTTGATCAGAAAGAAGTGTTAGGAGTGTGATTTGCAGGTAGGACAGCATCCACAGCAGACACAGCCACCAAGAGGCAGGGAGGCGAGAAGGCTGGATACAACGGTCAGCAACTGTTGGCACCATGAGGGGCTCACCCTGTACATTCTTTTATATGTACCTCACAACAACCCCTTGAAGTGGACACTGTCCTTACTTCCATTTTTCAAATGAGCCTCGAGAGTAGCACAGAAGTAAATGAGAGTAGGGTATCACAGATATTTTCATCCATGCCTTGAGATGGAGGGAATAACAGTGCAGTGAGTTTTCCCAGAAGTTATCTAGGAGCTGGAAGAAAGAAAATAAGGGGAAAGTTTGGGACCCAATCCCAAACTCAAACAGTTAACAGGTCATTGAGACAGGTGAGCCCAGAGGAGCAAAGCTGAGGAGGAGAGGGAGGAGGAAAGACCATAGGCAAAGCTGGCCAGTCCTTGTGTCCACTGCAAGGAGGTGACATGGACCCAGAATCCACAGAAGCCAGGCTTTGAGACCAAGAGGTTTTAGACGCTGATACAGAATTGAGCAGAGGACGCAACATGCAAACAGCTTAAGACTGGCCCATAAAAGAGCAGCCACACTCAGAGGTCAGAAGCTAGGACAGACAATTTCAGAACTGGAAGGAGTCTCCACCACTCCTGGAACTCCCTGTCTGCTGAGTGTTCTTCTGCTAGTTGGCTAGGATTGGAGCTGGGGCAGAAATGTCCAGGTGTCATGAGCCCCCGCCCCTGTACATAGGCCACAGCAGTGGGCAGGCAGCAGGTCTGGAGGACTTGGTACATGGCTTGCCATGTCACCCCCACATGGAAATAGCAGAAGCACTGGCCAGAGGCTTTGACTTAAGAGAGGGGTAAATATGGGAAAGGGAGCCAGTAGCGGGGTGAGGGGGAAAAGGGAAGGAGAGAATGGTAGGAATTTAGCTCTGAATTATGCTACCCTCATTTCCAGCTGTGGCTATTCAGGACACTCCCCGCCTTCCACCATATCCCCATCTCTAACCATTCAGAAAACTCAACACGATGTGTTTTCATCAGAAATTTGAGGTCCCAGCACCTACCCAAACCCTCCCAAAAGCTCATGGGAATAAAAAGAGCCACCTCATGGGGTACTGTAAAAACCAAACTGAGATAACTTATATAAAGCTCCTAGTATGATGCTCAGGACACATAATATATGCTTAGTAAATTATAGTTGCTATTAGTATCCTTTAATAACCAAATAAACTTAAAAACTAAAAGTGGAACTCAACAGAGTTAAAACCTGAATTTCTGATTCTTACTACCCAGGCACCACCACACCAGGGGAGGGTTCAGCACGCATCTGTACTGAGGACCAGAACGGAGTGTCTGGGTCTTTAGTGTGTGTTCACTGCTGAAACCCACGGCCTCTGAGAAGGGCATGTAAGGGAGAGGGGAAGAGAAATGAAACAAGACAGGGAGAGATGTCAGTCATCAGCAGCCAGCTTGTTCCCAAAGAACGTTGTTGCAAATGCCATCCCATGTGACACTCTCTTCCAGAAGAGGAGAACAAGGCACAGACAAGGGTAATCTCTTGTCTATGGACACACCACAAGTTAGTGGCAGACTCGAGACTACACAATGCCCTCAAGGTGCCTCCATCCTCTACTCTTTCCAAGAGGCTACAGAGATTTATTCCGCCTTATAGAAACAGCCATTGTTTCTCAGCTTTCATAGAAAAAAAAAAAAAAGGTGAGTTTTATCCATCCCCAGGGTTGCAAAAGTCTAGACTTCTCTTTTGCAAGCACCCAGTTTGGCTCTGGGTGGGGGTGGGGGGGTTATTGCTTACAAGCAGTGAAGGCAGTTGTCTCCCTGGGGGCATCTAGAAGAGGCAGAGGGCAGGCCAGGGTGAAGCTAAACGCCCCAGGCGTAGATGGGGGGAAGCTTTCCAGACAGGGCTGGGACTGAGGTACATGTCTACGTGGGGCCTGTGTCCTCTCCTTGCTTCTCTTCCCAATGGCAAGTCAGCCAGAGGAAAGGCATCAACAGAGATCTCCCCGAAATTTTCAGACACAAGCTCAGAGACACACAATTTGGTGGGTATGTGGGAAGAGGGCAGCTAAAATCGCTCCATTTTCTAGAAAGCTCAATATTGCCAGACCCTTTAATTCTTGCAGAGTAGCCTGGTTCTGCAGGGAGTGCTGGCCTAGTGCTGGTCACTTTACCCAACACTGCCAAAGGTGCTTCCTCATATCCAAGTGGGTGAGAGGCACTCTTCTCAGCACCTCCAAAGTCACTACCCAGCAGCATCTGTGATTAAAAATAGCCAAGAAAACAAAGAAACTAGAAAGGCCCAGAGACCAAATCAGATGCCACCTCCCATGGCCCTGAGGACAAGGGCAGCCGGGAAAGGGGAAAGCACAGATAACCCAGTCTCCCTCAGGACAATCCATTTCTCTCATTCCCTTCTACCCTCTTTTTTTTTTTCTCTCTCTCAAAAGGCTGCAGAGACTCCAACAAGCCACTCCCTTACCCATTTTGAGCAAGCCTAGGTTTTGAGGACAGCAAAATGGCCAAATGAGGCAGCTGGGAGACAGGAAAACAGGGAGTGATTTCAACTTTGTTAAACACGGGAGCAAAGAAAGACCCACCTTGAGAGGAAAAGAAAAGAAAAAGAATTTCCTGCAATAAAGGCCCAGAGGCAATGTGGAAGAAACAGTAGAACAGCTCTTTGAAAAAGTCAGTTGCTTAATAGGCAATGTTAATCATAGCTCAAGGCATGGAGCTCCTGGATTCCACTCAATTTATCCACTGAGTTTCTGACCTTCCTGGGTAACCTCAGGTCACTTCCTCATCTCCCTCACTGACCCCAAAACAGCTCAGTTCCTGCCACTGCAAGAATATATCACAGCACACACACAGATCCCAGTGCCTAGTGTCACCATGATGAGACATTAGATGCCACTTGGCCATGCTTGTCTATTTGCCTATTCCCAAGACTTGAAAGACTATCCTGCCCACGTCAAGGCCTGAGAAAAGATTCTGCTTTGCCCAGGATAAGAGAGAAAAGAGCTATTCAATACATTTCCTCTTGTCCAACCAATAAGTCAATTCCTCAGAGACAAGGATCAGCCTTACATTTTTCTTGCATTCCCCAGCCCCCACACCAAGGCCTCCACTAAGTTCACTCTTAACTATTCAGTGAAGGAATGTCAGACCCACCCACTCCATCCTTTCCTTCCTCTAACCCCAGGAGTCCACGAGGGAGGGCCTAGGCCTACCTCGCCATGGTGGGTGCAGTAGGTCTCAGGCTTGGTCAGTCCGCAGGTGGATGAAGCTCGGAGAAACTGGGTCCTCCCAATGAGCAGGTCCCCAGCAGGTGGATAGCAGGCCCCACGGGAGCAGGCTTGCTGGGCACACAGGAGGCCAGGCAGGGCTGAAATCACAGAGAAGTGCTGTGGTGCAGCCCCAAGAGAGGAGGGTGCAGCTGGCCACCTCAGTGTCCCTCAGAGGAGCCAATGTCAACAATACTAGACTCTTGCCTTCAGTCAAGCTCCTACTTGGTGCTGGTGGTAATGATTACAGTCCTGATGGTGTTAAGAGTTAAAAAGCTTATTTCATATTTTAGAATCTCAAACTTAAAAAGGAAAAGAGAAACACCAGCAATCCAAAACCCACAGATGGCCATGAAATGTGGCATCTATATGTGGCTTTTAGAATCGAACTAGAGGTACACACTCAGCTGCCTGGATAGGGTTGTAGCTGTTTGCCTGCAGCATGGCCTTTGGAAGCAGCATGGAGGGCTGACTACTGAACCACTTGGGAAACATTGAGAGAGGCCGGCAGTCTTTCCACTGTAACCAAATTTGACCCAGCCACACTTTAGGAGTGCCTGGTGTCAATCCACTGGAACATCAAGAACTCAAGCTACAGTGGCTCTGGGACCAGTTTGAGAATGAAAGGATGGGAAACAAATTCTGTAGAGCATTCAGGAAACCACAAACACCCCTCAGATAAAAACAAGAAGACACTTAAGGCCAGGTCCAATGACTCATGCCTGTAATCCTATACTCTGGGAGGCCAAAGTGGGAGGATAACATGAGGTCCGGAGTTCAAAACCACCCTGACCAAGAACAAGATCCCATCTCTATTAAAAATATAAAAATTAGCAGGGTTTTAGGGCAGCGCCTGTGGCTCAAAGGAGTAGGGCGCCGGCCCCATATGCCAGAGGTGGCGGGTTCAAACCCAGCCCCGGCCAAAAACTGCAAAAAAAAATTAGCAGGGTTTTGTAGTGGGCGCCTATAGTCCCAGCTACTCAGGAAGCTGAGGTAGGAAGAACACTTGAATCCAGATGTTTGAGGTTGCTGTGAGCTAGAGTGCCATGGTACTCTCTAGTCTGGGCAACAGAGTGAGACTCTATCTCAAAATAAAAATAAATAAATAAAAAGACACCTGGGAGCTTTTCAAGAGAGTCAAAGAATCTCTTCCTCAAAGGCCCAAAGAAGTGGAGAAATCTCACAGGTGTCCCCAGTAGATGAGTGTTCCAAACCCAAGACAGGTGGAGTTCACACTTCAGTAAACTCTTTTCCCCATGGCTGTCACTTCCCTGGTGCATAACAAGGCCTGGAAGGATAGGGAGGGATACTTACTGAAACACAGGAGAAGGAGGGGTCTCATCTTTAGCCAACGGGTGATCCCCAGAGAGGAACTCACCTGGGACAGAGAAAAGCACCTGTGTACAACAATGCAAACCCCTAGAACACCCCCCCCCCCCGCCACCCCTTTCCCTTGTTTCTTAACTTGAGTTTTTTGCAGAAGTCTTTACCTAAGATCTTGACCTAGAACACTTCTGGGCCACAGGGACATTTATAGCAAAAAGCTACCAGAGCTCCAGACCCCTGGACCAGATGGTGTGTGACTCACAGGGTACCTTGGGAAAATCCCATTCCTTCCCAGACTTCAGCTTCCTCCTCTGGAATGGAATGGATGGGAAAGAAGACCAAATACACTTGGCCACCACATGGGGAGGAAGAAAGGGCTAGGCCCTTTGCAGAAAAAGAGCAATAGGAAAGTCCAAGGCCTGTTCCTGCCCCAAGAGAGAAGACTGGCTTTTCTCAAGGCCTGAAAGCAGCATCAACCCAGCCACAAGCCCAAAGATAAACGGACGAGCTATCTCCCACTATTGACAAGGTCTCCAATATTACCCAGGGCCACCCAGTGGCTGTGGGGCCCAGAATTCTGGGCTGAGCAGGTAGCTGGGATGCAACAAGGACAGAAGTATGCCTCAAATTCTTTAATAAGTGAATGAAGACTTTATCTGAACAGGAAACACCCCAAAATCTCTCCTATGATGGGCTGGGGTTCACTGAGAAGGGATGGGGCTGGGAGGCTACAAAGCAGGGTTTCTAAAGGAGGCTCAAAAGCCACTGTGAGGGTCCAAGAGAGAGGACTGCCTTGTCAAGCACACCCCATCCTACTTGTGCAGTGTCCCCCTCTGCCTTGGACTGGCTGCTCACTCTGTCCCAATGACAGCCACAAACTCCTTTGGCTAGGATGGAGGGCAGGGCCTTGGCAAGGCGGGGTTCTAGGGGATCTGGGGGCATTCCTGGCATCTTTAAAGCATAGATCCTAATGCTTCCAAATCATTCCTCCTATCCCCTCCTAGAAGAGTCAGGAGCTCAGGGAAGGGACATATGGCTTGAGGGCCCACAGCTAAGGATGGCCTAAAAGAGAGACTCACCTTCTGAATTTCATCCAATGTTCTCTCTGCTTTCCCACCCCCAGCTAGAAATCCCCCCCAGAACTGGCATTCTGAGCTGGGCCAGTCCGCCCTTTCCACTTCTCTTTTGTGCTCAATCCCAGAGCAGAACCTGCTTTCTTCTTACTCACTGAGGCATTTATCAGATGTGAAACGGCAATCAAAACAGTAGCAGACATTTTAACCTAGGCTTTGCAGGTGCGCTAACTAAGGTGAGCGCCCAGGAAGAAGAATGAATCAGGCCCTAGGCACCCAGACAGAGATACAGCCCTTCTCCCTATCCAGTCTCCATCAGGCAGGTGAAGATGGGTAACAGGGTAACATACCTCGCTCTGTGCTGCTGCTGTCCTTTCTCCAGATCACCTGAGAGCTCCCCTTGAATGTGGGGGTCTCCTCTTCTGGCTCCCGCTTTTAAACAACAGCCTCACCTCTGGAGACTCCCTAGCTGGGCGTAGCCCCACTTCAGGGCGGGCCTCAGGAATCTGGCAGTAGTCACGCCCATCTCGTCACTGCGCCCCCACCCCCCTGGACGGGACTGGGCAAGTGGGTCTGTACCAGAGGCCTCAAAGCAAGCTCTGCAGTGCCCTCCTCCATGGGGGTGCCTTGGGGGCACCTCATAAGGGAGGCACCAGGCAGAGTAGATCAGAATTCCTAGGGGAGGGAAAGGCCTTCACATCTGTGCCAGGCACTGTACTTGGCACTTTCCCAAGGCCAGTTGAGGCCAGCTTCCTCTGTGTCCTAGACCACCCTGGATAGACAACCAGGCAGAGGATGCAAAGATCAGGGCCTGTATACAGAGACCATCAAAGCCCCAGACGTGTCACTGGGTGAGAAGTTCCAAATATCTAGGAAGGACCCCACAAAGCAACAACCCCCTCCCAAGGGAAAAAATAAGTGGAAAATCCCAGCTTATGGGGACTTTGGAGAATCCTTAAAAGCCAAGGTTTCTCAGGAAGGGATCAAAACTCAACTCATCCAGGGAAAGTGTAAGAGGAATGAACAGAGTGACTTGAAATGCCTCTCCTCCAGCTCCCTCTGCAGGGTTGGCAGGGAGCCCTAGGACAGGTAACTACCTGTGAGTCACTGCCCCCACTTGCAGGAAGGGTTGGTCTCCTAGCCCCTCCCTCCCTGAGCAAGAATGCCCGCCTGGAGCGCCAGAAAACAGACCTGGCCACAAGTGCTGGGAGGACAGGCTGAAGCAGAGCTGGACTAACAGAGTCAAAGCAGACTTCCCCTGGCCGCCTGCCAGGCCTGAGAACACAGCTTCCATTGTGGGTTCCTGGGCGGGCTCCTTATAGGGCTCCTGGGCCTAGAGCCGCTGTGAATGGAAGTAACAGGTCCAGATAGAGGGGCTGGTCTCACAGAGCACACTTCCCCCAGGTTGGGGTCAGAGAACTTTTAGGGAGATCTGGAAGGTCACCCAGTCCATATCTTGGCCCTGGAGAACCTGCCCTGGCATCATTTTTGGAATGCTGTTGCCTCAAAGCTGCAATTTAAAGGAGACTCTTAACTACCTATTTCAGCCTTTACTGTCTCCTAAACAGAAAGTTCTCTACCATTGGAGGTAAGGATGGTTATGCCAAGAAATTAGTTTGAAAACCCTTAAGGGAAAAATACAGGATTTTGTGCATCAAACTGGGCATTTCAAGCCCGCAGGTTCTTATTTAGCCTAAGTTCAGGTGGTCCAGGGGCAATCGTGCAATTGGCAAATAGGTAATTAGTTGTTAGATGCATTGATGGTACTCTAATAAATGTTAGTGTCTTGGCCCCACAAACATTCCAGTGAAATTTAGCTAGATCTGGTGAGTCAGGATCAGTACAGCCAGCATCCCTTTAACACAAGAAAGCCCCCACGGAGTCCCCTGCAGAGAAGGGTCACCTCTGAGGCACCTGCATTTTGAGTTCCCCTGCCTGGTGAACTCTCCCCTTCTCCAACTCCATGAACTCAAAGCTTTCAGGAAACTCTCATCCTCTGCCCATCAACAGAGGCTGACAAAGAACTCATTAATAATTAACTCAGCAGAAGAGAGCAGGTGTTGCAATCCCAGATCTGCAAAGGAGACAAGGTGGGGCGGGCATGTGGTGGGCCTCACCATGAGTGGCTGGGGCCCTTTAAATCTCCTTACTCCTCCCTTTTTCTGAGGCCACAAGGGCCCAGGTAAATAAGCATTTGGTGTCTCAGACTTCACAGGCTGGGGCAGGTCCTGAAGTGGTTTGGCTTTGCAGGAGGGAAATGCTAATTGCTGTGCTGGGGTGGGCCCCCAAGCCCACTCACACTCCCAGCAGAGTCCAGGAAGTTGTTTCTCCAGACGCCCAAGGGTGGTCCAACCTGGCTGACTCTTCAAGGACACTGATCATTTCCCAGTAGGGATCCAGTCCCCCCACCCCCACAACTCCAGGGACCCTAGAGCCTGGGATTTGGGCAGAGTCTGGCTAAGGCTAAAGAGGAGATGGGAATATGGTTGGAGACCCTCAGCCTCCCCTCTACACACCCCTTTTCCTCTCTCCTTGCCTCCCATCCTCCTGTGACAGAGCACTCATGCATCTTCCCCAGAGTCTCGGCTGATCAGAATTTGTGCTCAGAAAGTGGCTAGTAAGATCATCCTTGACCCAGTTTCTCCTGCACCCTCAACCAGTCTAACAGCAAATTCTGTTAGCTCCCCCTTCCAAAAGCAACTAGAATCCACTTCTGCCTTCTTGGCCTGAGCCTCCCTTCCCGGGATATCTGTAACAGCCTCCTCACTTGTGTGCATACAAGTCCCAACAGCAGACCTCTGTGCCCCTGCTCAGAACCCTGCACACCACCCTCATCCCACCCAGGGCCAAGCCAAAGGAGGCCCCAGATGGTCAGAAGCACCCCATATTATACCTCTCTACCTCATCACTAACCTTCTGGCAGTGAGGCTGCTTGCTGTGCCTCCAGATTGCCAGCCCTGCTCTTGTCTCAGGACTGTTGCTCCAGCTGCCTCTGCAGCCTGCAATGCTCTTCCCCTTGGACATCTGCAAAGCTCTCTGAATTTTTATTTTTAAGTCTTTTTCAGACCCTAACTTCTCAAGGAGGCCTTCTCTGACTACCCTGTCTAAAACTATAGCCAAATTCCCTGCCCGGTCCCTCACTCCTCCCCCCAGCACTCCCAACCCCACCTACCCTACATTTGGTTGAGTTATATTCATGTATTTATCTGTTGGGGGAGGGGCAACAATTACCACCTTCTAACCAACTGTATAATTTACCTAGTTATCATGTTTATTTTCTGTGTCCCCCACCACTAGAATATAATGTGCAGGAAGGCAGAGATCTCTGTCTGTTTTGTTCAATACTCTTTTCCAGGTGACTGACACATAGTAGATGCTCAATATTTGTGGAATAAACGGATTCACACTGAAGTGTAAATAATTAATGTAGTCCAATGAGTTCCTCATGCCTTTTATGTGTAGCTGCATTCTCAGAGGGGACAGTCCAGGCTCTTGGCTACCAGGATGAATTATCAACAGTAGAAATTCATCCATCAGCCAGCTGCAGTGCAGAGGTCTTCTCCGAGGTACCTGCCCCCAGATCACAGAAATGTCACCATATTGATATCGGCAGTAGACTTCTTTTCCTGCTTACTAGCCGTCCCTGGCAATATCTCTAACAGGGCATGGGGGTGGCACCAGAAGCTACTGTCTCCATTATCCATCTGTCAGGCTCAAACTCTCCAATGTTAGGGAGATCAGCCAAGATCTGATCAATGGGAGATCAAGAGAAGGGAGCAAAGGAAGGAGGAAAGAGGAAGAAAAGGGGAGAAGCGGCAGGAGAGGATAAGAGAGCCTAGGCCAGGCTGTGAATCAAGTGTCGGAGGAAGGGGCACCAGGTGACTATGGCCCAGGCACCACCTGGAGACAGTGAGTCATGGCTGAGTCCTTGTCTGCGGGACTGGGTGGATTCTAGGAATGGCCCTGAGGATTTGCCATGTTACTAAAGCTGGCGTGGCCCTGCACTCTAGCACCGCTGCTCAGCTGTCCAGACAATTGGTCACTCTTCTGTGTGCCTCCCCAGCAACCAGAGAGAGGGTGGGCCTGGTGTGATAGCACAGAGAGGAGCCAGCTGCAGGAAGGGGCAGGCTGTCCGCAGGACAGGATCTGCTGCCATGGGTGACTCTGCTTCACACCCTTCCCTCTCTTCCCACGTGGATAACTGTGCCCATTAGCTTGAGCTTGAGGGCTGGGAGAAATTGGGCAGTCAGCCAAAAATAGCATTCATAGCACACTCACACTGTTCTAAGCCCTTTACATGTAACTGATTCAAAACCCGCCACATCTCAGTGGAGATGCGTGAAGGCACGCTGATCACCAGGGGAAGGGGATGCCCTGCCCTGAAGCCAGGCTCCTGGGCCCCTTAGAGGCTGCAGGTCCTGCTGCTCTGTCTCCTGAGGCACATCCCCAAATGGCCCACCCCTCTTGAGCGGCACAGCCCAGTACAGCCTACAGTAGGCTGGCCCCTGGCTGGCTGGCTTCCTCCGTTCCTGCCACCTCCATCCCCTCCCAGCCCCGGCAGAAGGGCCAGCCCATTGCCACACCGTCCTCCAGCCCAACCACTCTTCCTCTATTCATTATTCTACTCAGCCATTGACCTCTGAGAATTAGGTTCTGTGGACCTAACTCCAGAGCCTTTGACCTTTGGCCAAGATTTACCACGTGGAGCTGGCTATGGAGCCACGGGGCCATGGCCCAGGCTCCTCAGGAGAGACAAACGTGCATGTGTCTAAAGGGGCGTCATGTAGGTAGGCATGTGGCAGGTCATGGCAGGTTGTGGCAGGTAGTAAGCTTCTGGAAAAGAAGACAGAGAAATAGCTGAGAGTCATATGGGGGCACTTACAACCTAAGATCTGCTCCCCAAGCTATCAGAGGGCTGCCCCACAGAACCCTAAAATTCTGATCCCTGAAAGGGCTGTTAGACAAACTAAATGTCCCAGTGTTCAAATTGGCATTTAGGAGGGCTGAGTATAGAGAAATAAGCACCTAGTGGTTTGAGCGGGAAGGGGTTATGTGTGCGTCTGGTTTTCTGTCTGGAATCACCGCTGTCTAACAGCGTTTACTCCACACCTCACCGCAGCACTTGCAGCCCCACAGAGGTCTGTGTATGAACTTGACTTAGTTCTAGGTCTGCTACTCAGTGTAAGCTTAAAATTGGTGGGCCTCTCTCTGGGCTTCAGTTTCATAATTTTTAAGTAAATGTGTTTGATTCCACTGGTTCTCACACAGGCTGCTCCTCAGAGTTACTTGGAGAACTTACAATGTCATATCTCAAGGCCAAGCCTCACCCAGAGATTTATCGGCCTGCAGATGGGCAGAGACAATCGTATGTTTTTAAAGCTCTCTGGGTGATTGTAACACCCAGCCAGGACTGGGAGACACTGAAGCCCCCTCCAGCTCTAGGATGCTCTGCTGTCACCAGCTGTGTGACTTTGAACAACTGCATTAATACTCAAAGCCCCCTGTATTGCAGTGAGAATAGTGACATATCTACCTCATGGATCCTGTGAATATTAAATTAAATAATTCATGCATAATTCTCTGCAAGTACCTGGCTAGGTGCATGCTGTACAAAGGGTGTTTGTCCATGTACACATAACATACAGGTGATAGAGGCTATGATCAGCCGTCTTTGCAGTTTTAACAAAAAGCACGTAGCTCTCCCATCCAGTTGGTTCATGAGGCCCTCCTCTCCTCCCTGAGGGAAGCCTCAGGCCCCAGGCCCCCAGCCCAGACCCAGAATCTATGCTTTAATCATTCCACCCTTTTCCTTAGGGTCTGTAAACTTCCCAGAAGCCAAGACCTGGCCCAGAAGGAAGAGAAGGCACACCAGGGCTGGCCAGAGCTGAGCTCCCTGGGAGCCAGGGGTGCTTCCAGTCTTCCCAGTCAGAAAAAGGCCAACGGCAGAGGGTAATGTTTACAAATACAGAGCACAGAGGAGCAAGTGTACACTGACAAGACTCATTGCTTTATGGCCTTCAAGAGCTAGTAAAACCAGAGTCCAACACCTGATAAAGATAGGAGTCAAAGCTGGTCTGGGCAGCAGATTTGCAGCTGAACTCAGGGCAAGCGCTCAGCAAGTCTGAGGGCAGCAGAGAAAACACACTTCTCCTGGGCCCTCTGCTTTCACTGATAAAGGCGGGTCAATTTCCCCTCAGACAGGAGTGATAAGTTCTTACCCAATCTAATTTTTTCCCCTTAAAACAGAATGCAGACATGAACCCCTTCCTATCCAAAATACTGATAAAGATATTTTTTATAACTTCAGGAAATGTTTAGGAGGTACTGTTAAATCTACTTAACTCTAAAGAAAAAAAATCACTCAGAAAACAGGGAGAAAATAGCCGAAATGTTAGCATTTCCCATTTCTATTTCTTTGCATACTCTCAACTTCCACAATGAGTGTCTTTTACTAAAATAATCAGTAACAGTAAAGCAAGAAGACTCAGGGTCAGAAGACCGATTTCTGTCCACTGGCCTTTGATTAGTCCTTCCTTTTTCTACTGTTTCACCCGAGAGC
Source organism: Loris lydekkerianus (assembly GCA_963574355.1). Lineage (NCBI taxonomy): Eukaryota > Metazoa > Chordata > Mammalia > Primates > Lorisidae > Loris > Loris lydekkerianus. The sequence goes on along the minus strand of CAUYPK010111828.1, from coordinate 26,380 downwards.
CCTTCTACTAAACCCACTGACTGAGCATTTGTCTGTAAATTTCTAAATCATCTCAGGTTCTTGGGTCAGGAGGTGTTTGGTCAAGAGAGCAGTTAGCACAGGACAAACGTGTGGAAAGAGGAAGAAAAGAAGGCAGGAAGGGAGGAAGCAATGAAAACATGGTGATTAACTGCCAGCAACTTATCTTCCTGCTTTGTGTATTAGGGCAAATCAAAAAGAAAGTCAGTTCTCACTTTATCTATATTTTGGGAAAAAGAAGAAATGACGAAAGTAACTGAAATTATCACCCTCATTTGCCTTGCTCCCATGATAGTACCACCTGGTCCTGGTTTTTCCCATTGCTAACTCAGAAATTTGTATTCCCTGGCAGTTCACACTGTTCAAGTATAAATGGGCATATATGTTCATGACTGTGATGTTACATCTCTACATCCTACATACGCATGGTCTCCAACAAGAGCTAGGATTGCCAGATAAAATACAAGAATCCCAGTTAAATTTGGATCTCAGATAAACAAGAAATACTTGTGTGGTATAAGTAGATTCCAGATATTTCATGGGGCACACTTATTCCAAAATATTATTTATTATTTATCAGAAATTCTAATTTTACTGAGTGTTCTCTCTTTTTATTTGTTAATTCACTTGGATTTTGTTTTTTTTTTTTTTTTTTTTTGTTTGTTTGTTTGTTTGTGTTTTTGGTTTGATTTGGTTTTTGAGACAGATTCTCACTCACCCTTGGTAGAGTGACCTGGCATCTTAGCTCACAGCAATCTCAAACTCTTAGATGAAAGTGATTCTCTTACCTCAGCCTCCCAGGCAGCTGGGACCACAGGCGCCTCCCACAATGCCCAGGCTATTTTTAGAGACAAAATCTCGCTCTGGCTCAGGCTGGTCTCGAACCTATGAGCTCAGGCAATCCGCCCACATCAGCCTCCCAAGTGCTGGTGTGAGCCCACGCCCGGCCCATCAACCTCACTTGTAATAGGGAGTTTACCCAGTCCTATGGCTTCCAGACTTTTCCTAACCTGGTCATCTTCCTCTAGAACAGTGGTTCTCAACCTTCCTAATGCCACGACCATTTAATACAGTTCCCGTGGGTCATGACCCACAGGTTGAGAACCGCTGCTCTAGAAGATCCTCCATCTGTTTATTATCTTCCTAAAATACAACACTTTGAAGTGAGCACAGGTGCGACGGGCTCTGGATGCCTTGACATCATGGTGGCATCCTCTGGGCAAAAGAACCTCTTTATCAAAGGGCACTCCAGGTAACGGACTGAGCACGGAACCAACGATGTAGAGATGGGACTATCCCTCCTCATCTGGAGACCACATGAGTGCATCTTGGGCATTGTAGGGTGTATTTCCTCCCTTGTTTAAATACTACTCCAGAAAGAAATGGCTGTGTATTTTCCTGAGACAACAGAAGAAAACAAAATATCTTTCTAACTCTTGCTATATGCCAGGTGCTCTGCTACATATACAATATCCCATTTAAGCCTCACTGCAGCCCTTGAAGATGGCTCTGTGAAGGAGATATTATTATCCCCTTTTTATAGCATTGTTAAGTCATTTGTACAAAGTAACAGGGCTAGTGTTTTAGGATATGCTATGTGCCGTAATAAATTAGCATTAAAATCTCAGTAGTTTAACATAGCAAAAGTTAATATGGTGCTTGCAGAAAGAAACATGTAAGGCAGTGTTGGCAGTGGGGGAGGGACCCTCTGTTCCACACAGTGACCCAGGGACTTCTTGTAGTTGCACTAACCAGGACACGTGGCCTTAAAAGTCACGGCAGCAGGGTTAGAGGCAGCATGGAGGAACTCCCCCCACTTATTCCATGCTTCAACTCCCAACTGACACATCACTTCGGCTTACAACCCACTGGTCAGAACTACTCCCAGAGTTCCCAAGTAATCTTCCTATGTGCCCAGAGAGGAAAACGAGGAAGGACCTGGTGAACACACAGCACTGGCTACCACAACTAGCATATGGTAAAACCGGAACAGCAATTAACCTCCAGAGATTGAAGGACTGTATTTTTCACAAAAAAGGAAATGTCGTATGGGATAACTTGCAGAAACAAAACCTTAAGGAAATTGGTAGGAAATGCAGCAGTGATGAATATTTTAAATTTGCAAAACCTCAAACATGACAAGAATGTCTCCCGTAAAAGCCCTTAACCACACAGATGAGACCTCTGCAAATTATAGCCCTAGGGTAAATATCTATGAGACACGCATGCTGCTTCCGTCCCTGAGAGAAACACCACGAGGGGTGGCAAGCAAGTCTTCCAGGAGATGATTCTGGTCTATTGCCAGGTGATCAATCATTCTGGATGGTCTGCGACTCCTACAATTTTAGCTCTGCAAGTTCCCCATCCCAGGAAACACCTCAGTCCCAGGCAAACTGGAACAGTTGATCACTCTCGTTGTACATCAGTATTTTTTCTCCCAGACAGCTTTTAAAAGTGTCTCCTCAAGTGGTTCAGCAAACACTTCAAGAAGATGAGCAGTGATCTGAGAAAGTAAAGTTTGCTCTGAGTCCAGGAAAAACCTGGTTGTACACAGCACGTGGGAGTAGCAGTTCCCTTCGTGACATTTAGTAAAGCAGCTGTCTTCAGGGACGCTGAGCATGCCAAGGTGGCTTTTGTTCTGCAGATAGCTCACTGCTGCATTTTGATGGGCAGAGCGTTTTTCCCAGTCAAATCACATCACTCACCCAAACTGGGCTTGCAGATACACTAACAACTCTGTCTTTCTTAAGTCAAATACCATTAAAACAGGTTGAACTTGTGCTATTCTTAAGATGTGTATGGGTAAGCACACATACAGACACACAAGCATACCTATGCACTTTTTCCTGCTGAATTTCATCACCTTTTGAGTTTTGGGTGTATGCTGTGTTTACTGTGAGTTGGCTTTGGCATGGACTTTATCCTGCACATTTGCCATCCACTCGAGGTTAAAGTCTAAAGTCTTCAGTCAGACACTCAGGGTACAGATGAAAAAGCTGCCTTTTAGCCCTAATTCACACAAACCCCTTCATGCAAGTGCTTTGATTCAGCCATTTGCTTCCTCAACCACACTTAGGTTTGACGCATCTAACGCTGCACTATCCACTTCATACGTGCTTGGCAAAATCCTAAGTCCAAGACCCAGATCAGATTCCTAGTCAGTGATGGCGTCCTGGGCAGTCTCTGTAAATTCTTCCCTAGCTTTAACAACCTTACCTATATAACTCAATCAGCAGTAAGTTCCCTTCTGTTTTGTATATCCCTTTTCTAAATACCTTCAATTTGCACACTTATGTGTATTCAACTTTTAATGATTTTGCGATTCTTCCCCAACCATGGATTGTAAATTCCTTGAACTCAAGGACAACCCTTGAATGCACAGCCTCGTGTTCGTACATAGTAGGTGCCCAATAAGCAGACGTTGATTTATTAGAATGGATTCTCAGAGCAAGGGAAAACCAAACACAAAAAGTGCTTGAAGAATATGATGCTGTGACTACTATTCCCCTAACTCCCTGTCACAACAACTTATAGAGAAAATCACCCAGAAAAAGAAATACCAATTTCTTTCCCCCTAAGAATTGGAACCTGGGAAAATTCATGATGATCTGCTCATCAGCAAAATTCCAAGTCTATGCAGCCTTGAGTTGTTTGCCAACTTCTTGTTTTATCCACCATGGCTGGTACTTAGGGATGGGAAGGCCAGGAATTAATCTGGTGGTTGTTGTGGTATTTGTAAGTGAAATAGTTCTGGGGTCAGGCCATAGATATAGGAACTCAAGGCTTTAAGGCCCAGTTGTTAGACTCTTGAGAGATAATAAAGAGGCCAGTGGGGGGTTGGGAGACAGGAAGGCACAGATAGACAGAGGGTCTCAGGAAGCTAGCATCTCTAAATATGTTCTTAGGATTCTATGTCATTCCCGAAGAGTCAGGAAACAATGTCCTATGGCATCAGCCTACCTTGTAGTCAAAGGTCTATTAGTCACTGCCTGTCCCTGTGCTATTAATAGTAATGTGCTGCAGTTTCAGACCCATCTAATCCTTGGCCAGTGAGCACCAAGCCAAATACACTAAAATTCCCCCCCTCCCCCCTTACAAACTGGGGCCCAGAAATGTGTGTTTCTCCAAGTCCAGTGCCTGGGGATCAAGAGCATCACAGGGGACAATCGGAGCAGCTTCTCTCATTGACCCCAGACTCTGTGTGTCTGATCTGCTGCTTTTCTGCTCTTTCTGGCTGGGTCTTTGACAGTGCTTATTATTCCTCCAGTGGTTCTTGGGACCTGAATTGTGCATCTGAATCCTCCTGGCAAATCAGTCTGTTTATTGACGCCCCTCTACCTGCAGCTTCTATCTGGTACCATTCTCAGGGCCTGGACTTTTCTTCCAGTTTTCCTCATCACATGTCAGCAGACCCTTCTGACTTATGGCCCGGAAGCAGAGAACTATCCAGAACTTTTCATCCACTCAACAAATATTTATTGAGCACCCACCAGTTGGCCAGTCACTCAGCAACACAGCAGTAAACAAGACACAATCACTGTCTCATGGGACACAAACATTAAACACATAATTACAAAATAATTTATTAATTTATTAATTTTGCAACCTCAACTTCTTTAGCCAGCCAAGAGTCACTCTTTTCTCTACTATCCAAATAATAATGATTCTGAGAATTCTAAGGTTAGATGGTAACAGACTAATCCATTCTGGTGGCTGCTGCCCTCCAACACGTCCGGCTTTCTTGGAACCATTTCTCCATGCTTCCTCCAATCTCTCCAGCCTATTTTGGCCCCCAAAGCAAAGCAAGAACAAATCTTTCTTTAATTCTCCAAAGAACAAAACACGTAACTATTGAGTTTAAAGAACTTTATTGAAAATGTAGAGACAACATGGGGAAATTACACCCTAAAATAAATATACAGCTCTCACTGCCCCCAGAATCATCCAGCATCATAGCATATTCTTTACTATTTCCCTCCTTATCTATGATCCTCCCATGTTGCTAGAGCCAGAGTCCACTGTCCTTTGTCAAAGATCTCTCCCTGTTTGTACTCACAGTTCTCCCTTCCCATCCCATGTAGACAGCCCCATAGTGGGTAACAGCCCAAGCTGGCCTGTCTGCCTTGTGATTAATCTACTCACTTCTACTTAACCACACATCAACCTGAATTCATTCATTCATTTGAGAAATATTTATTGAGCACTTTGTACCAGGCACTAAGTGTCAGTGTCTTTTTTTTTTTTTTTTTTTTTGAGACAGAGCCTCAAGCTGTCGCCCTGTGTAAAGTGCTGTTGCATTATAGCTCACAGCAACCTCCAACTCCTGGGCTCAAGCGATTCTCCTGCCTCTGCCTCCCAAGTAGCTGGGACTACAGGCACCTGCCACAATGCCCGGCTATTTTTTGGTTGCAGCCGTCATTGTTGTTTGATGGGTCCAGGCTGGATTCAAACCTGCCAGCTCAGGTGTATGTGGCTGGCACCTTAGCCGCTTGAGCCATAGGTGCCGAGCTTTTTTTTTTTTGAACAGAGTCTCAAGCTGTCACCCTGGGTAGAGTGCTGTGGCATCACAGCTCACAGCAACCTTAAACTCCTGGGCCCAAGCAATTCTCTTGCCTCAACTTCCCAAGTAGCTGGGACTGCAGGTGCCTGCCACAAGACCCAGCTATTTTTTGGTTATAGATGTCATTGCATCTATATGTCATTGTCATTGTTTGGCAGGCCCAGGCTGGATTTGAACCCACCAGCTCTGGTGTACATGGCTGAAACCTTAGCCACTTTAGCTACAGGTGCTGAGCCAGGATCAGTGTCCTTATAATAAGAGACACCAGAGAGCTCACTCATGAGCCCTCTCCCTTCCTCCCTCCTTTTCTCCAAATCAATGTGTCTTGATCTTGAACTTCTATTGTCCAGAATTGTGAGAAAACAGATTTCTGTTGTTTAAGCCACCCAGCCTAAAGTATTGTTATGGCAGCTAAGAAGATTAATATACCCTACCTCTACTTTCCTCCTTGCTAAAAGATTCTCAATGTCTTTCAGGTTCTCAGGGCAACTGCCCTATCTTCAGCTCAGTGCTAAATCTTGATGCACTTAAGCCAATTATCTTATTCTATGTGTGCTGCTATAACAAAATACCCTAGACTGAATAACTTACAAACAATAGAAATTTATTTCTCACAGTTCTAGATACTGGGAAGTCCAAGATCAAGGTACCAGTAGATTCAGTATCTAGTAAAGTCTCACTGTCTGCTTCACAGATGGCACCTTCTAGCTGTGTCCTTATATGATAGAAAGAATGAATAAGCCCTCCTCAGACTCTTATACATGTGTAAAGGCACTAATCTTATTCATGGGGGCTCCACCATTATTACCCAATCACCTCTCAAAGGCCCACCTATTAATACCATTGCATTGGGTATTAGAGTTCAACATATAAATTTGGGGATGGGAACTCATAAACATACATACCATACCATCAGTAGTTCTCAAACTTTAGGATGCCTCAAAAGTACTTGGAGGACATTTTTAGGGGGGAAAGGCAGAGGCTCACTCTGCTGCTAAGGCTAAAGTCCTATGGCATCAGCCTACCTTGCAGCAACCTTAAAGTCCTGGGTTCAAGCAATCCTCCTGCCTTAGCCTCCCAAGCAGCTGCAACTATAGGTGCCCACCACAACACGTGGCTAGTTTTGCTACTTTTAGTGGAGACAGTGTCTTGCTCTTACTCAGGCTGGTCTCAAACTCCTGAGTTCAAGGAATGCTCTCACTTTGGCCTCCCAGGGTGCTAGGATTACAGGTATGAGCCACTGCACCTGGCCCAGAATTACCTAGAAGACTTTTAAGAACACAAATGGCTAGTCCCCATTGAGAATTTCTGATTCAGTGCATTTGGGGTGGGGCCCAAGGATTTAGGTTTATAACAAGTTCTCAGGTGGTGCTGCTGCTGACAGTCCTTGGCAGAACCTTTGAGAACCACTGGTCTAAGCTTATCATGCTGATCTTTTTTTTTATAAATAGTCTTAGGGATGGGCATATGATCCGGTCTATCCAATGAAAAGAAATGTCTGGGAGAATTGTAGGAAAAATTTCCTTGCTGATAAAAAAAAAAAAAAAGAAAGAACGGCCTCTCTTCTTTTATTAGATGTTGTCATATTAAATGTGATGCATGAAATTGGGTAGCTATCTTGGGACCATGGTGAGAACTAGACTGTGGCAAGCCACCATGCTGAAGATATCATAGTAGAAAGATAAAAAGAGCCTGAATTCTTGCTAGTGTCAAACTGTTGAATTAACCAATCCTGGAATCCATGTCTTGTGAAATAATATATTTTGCTTATTATTTAATCCATTTTTTAATTAGATATAAAGCTTACCTTATTTGTAGCCCAAAGTAGCCTAACTTACTCATGGATTCCTAAAACTTTAAATAAATGAGCCAGGATGAGATAAAGCAGTAGCTTTCTACAGAAAGAATCAGGGATACTTTTTCCATGTCAATGTAATAGAAGGCAGAGAATATGGGTACTGATACTATAGATTTGGTAGTTGGAAGATGAAATAGCTCCAGTATGCTTCCTTCAATTTTACCAGTGTACAACATAATAAGGAAAAAGAGGATATAGCCTATTGGGGAAGGAGAAATTAAGTGTGAAAAAAATCTTTCCAAGCAGTAAAAAAAGCAATTTACTTGGAAAATATAATAAATTATAGATAAATACCTACTTGAGATCTGTAGTCTTAAGTTTACAGAAAATAAATGAACCAGTTGGGTACTTTTCGTCGACAATGATAAACTTCTTGGGTACAAGTTTATATAAAGCAAACATCTAATTCCAACCATGGGTGAGTCTTTCTGGGTGGATATAAAAGAGTAAGGCAAGGGAGTACTTCTTTGGGTGCAAGGAAGTGCTTGTGATGATGGACCATCAAATCTAAGTCAAATTCTCCCTCCCTGGTTGGTTTTACCCAGTCAAGCTTTGCATGGGTTTTCTGCTGTCATCACAGCTGGAGCTCCTAGCATGCTACTTGTATTACTTCTCTGTTGCTGCAGAGCTTATTACCATAAATAAGCTTAAAACAACCTCCATCTGTTAGTTCACATGTCTGTAGGTCAGAAGTATGGACGCAGCAGCTCAGGGTCTTACAGGCTAAAGTCAAGGTGTCACTTGGCCTGTGTTCTCATCTGGGGCTTGGGGTCTTCTTTCAAGCTCACATGGCTGCAGAACAACTTCATGCCTTGTGGTTGTAGGACAGAGGTCCCATTTTCTTACTGGCTTTTAGCTAGGAGTGACTCTTCACTCCCAGGATCCCCTCAAATTGCTCCCCCAAACCCATCTCCAAAGTTAACAAGAGAGAATATCCGTCATTTAGAATTTCTTTCACACTTTAATCTCTTCTTCAGGAAAAGCTCAGTTCCTTTGATGGGCTCAGACCCATCTGGATAATCTCCCTTTCTTAAAATGAATTGTGCCATATAACATAACCTTCTCATGGGATGACAGTGCCCATCATCAACATGAGTCTCAGGGATTCTCCAGGGGCTAGGAACCTTGGTGACCACCTGAGAATACTGCCTACCACATTAGGAATGAGACCTTTATACCAGGAAGGATTCTGGACTAGATTCTAGATATGAGGGGGAAAAATAAGTGATGTGTACTCCTGTAACTGCACTACTCTGGAAGCTGGTTTAGGAAGTAAGACCTGTTGCTCTTCTTTGCCACAGGCCTTAGGCAAACATTGGTGTTTATTCAGTACCCAGATTCCTACCTTTCTCTTTTAACCCTGTCCCTTCATAGGGTAATCTCTCCCATTCCCAAAAACTCAGTCAACTTCAACTCACTGAAATTTACCAAACCCCACTTCCAGACCCAACCTTTCTTCAGAGCTCCCGATTTTTTTTTTTTTTTTTTTGAGACAGAGTCTCACTATGTCTCCCTCAGTAGAGTGCTGTAACATCACAGCTCACAATAAACTCAAACTCTTGGGCTTAAGCGATTCTCTTGCCTCAGCCTCCTAAGTAGCTGGGACTACATGCGCCTGCCACAATGACTGGCTATTTTTTTGTTGTACTTGTCATCGTTGTTTAGCAGGCCCGGCCGGGTTCAAACTCACCAGCCCCGGTGTACATGGCCGGCACCCTAACCACTGACCCTGATTTTTGATTCACATGTAACCAACTGATAACCAACTCTGTCTGCATGTCTCATAAGCAGCCCAAACTCAATAAATCCAAAATGGAACTCATTCTTCTCCTCACTAGATGTGTTCTTCCCAAAGCCTGAGAATCATCCCAGACTCCTCCCTCTTCCAAATCACAAGTCTTCCCATTTTTTCTATGATATATCACTCAGTCTCCTTCCACCTTCATTACCTGTCCTGGCCTAGTCCCTCAGGGTGATCTGCCTGAATTACTGCAATAGTAGCCTACTCGCTGCCTCCAGCCTTGCCCCGCCTCTTATCCATCCTGCCCTCTGCCATAGTGATTTACTTAAAATGTCAGTCTTTAGCATGTCGCTGCCAAAAATTAAACAATGCTTCTCAGTAACTATACGATAGCCAATTCAACTGAATACAAATTGGTGGCTAGTTCAATGAACTATGTGCTATGCTAGGTCTCAATGCACTGTGCTGGGTAAGACTGAGACACCTGCTGCCCTCCCGGAATGTAGAGGCCTGCAGTGGAGGCAGACAATCAGGGTATGAAAGAGAAGGATGGGTGGCCATAGAACACACAGCAAGGGGAGCTGACCTTATGAAGGTGGGAGGAAAGTTCTCCCTGAGGAAGTAAGAGGACAGAGACACTTGCCAGATGAGTAAGAGTTTGCCAGATGAAGGAAGATGAGGAAGGTGATCCAAATGGAGAGAACAACATGAGAAAGGACCTGAAGTTACCAAAGGAACAGAGAGGTGCGGCTGGCACCCAGAGAGTAAGGTTGAGAGACATGTGATGAAGCTGGAAAAACAGACAAGGATAAGATCATGAAAGGAAGGGAAGGAGGGGACGCTTACACACCACGAGAAAAATCCAGGGCATTATCCAAACAGCACTGTAGGGATCCACTGAAAGATTTTCTTTTTTATAATTCCACTAAGTTTTCTCTAATCACTGAAGGATTTTAAAGAGAAGAGTGATGTGATCGGATTTGCGTTTTTTAAAAATTTTACACTGGATTGGAAGGCAGTGGAATAGAGTGGTAGGGTCAAGACCTGAGGCAGAGACCAACTGGGAGACCATAGTAATAGTCTAAGTGAGACGGCAGGGCTTAGACTAAGAGGGTGGCCAAGGAAACAGAAAGCAGATAAAATCAATAGATATTTAGGAGGTGGGATGACATGTCTTGGTGGTTGTTTACATAGGAGAGGTGATGGAAAGAGAGAAGGAAAAGATGGCTCCCAGACTTCAGACCTGAGCTACTGGGTGAACGGTGAAGTTTGGGTTAAGAAAATTGGCAGTAAAAAAAAAAAAAAAAAAAAAAAAGAAAAGAAAATTGGCAGTATAAATTTAAAGGATAGAAAATTAAATTTGGGCTCGGCGCCTGTGGCTCAAGCGCTAAGGCACCAGCCACGTACAGCTGGCCTGGCAGGTTCGAATCCAGCCCGGGTCCACCAAACAACAATAACGACTGCAACCAAAAAAATAGCCTGGCATTGTGGCAGGCGCCTGTAGTCCCAGCTACTTGGGAGGCAGAGGCAGGAGAATCGCGTAAGCCCAGGAGTTGGAGGTTGCTGTGAGCTGTGATGCCATAGCACTTTACCCAGGGCAACAGCTTGAGGCTCTGTCTCAAAAAAAAAAAAAAGAAAGAAAGAAAAGAAAGAAAAGAAAAGATAAAGAAAATCAAATTTGACTTTACACATGCTAAATTTGATACTTGCAAGATATCCAAGTCAAAATGTAGATGAGACCAGGAGACACACAGGTGTAGAGCTCAGATGAGACCAGGAGACACACAGGTGTAGAGCTCATCTGCAATCTGGAAGGAAGTGCCTTCCTTCACTCACAGAAGCCTTGGGAGTGAATCAAACCATCCGGAGAAAGAATGGAGACTCGGGAAAGAGGCTCCAGAACAGAGACCTGAAAACAGTGACATTTATAGGTAGGATTAAACAAACAAAAAAAAAAAGTGATAAAAAGATACTGAGGTATGTCGAGAATAGGGTAGGAGGAAAACTAGAAGAACACAGTGTCACGGAAGGCAGGGAGAACGTGCTCCTACAGGAAGGGAGTGGGCACCAGTTCTTAGGCACGGCACAAGCAGGGGCGCATTTACATCGTTGTTTATTATCTGGCTCTTGCCTACTACTTCCTTCTCTTTCTCACAATCTAATCTTCAAGCTCTAACACCAACCTTGCCCAGCTTCTCTTGGATCAATGCTTTCTCAGGCATCCTTCCTTTTTATATGCAGTCCTTTCTCATTGAAGATTCCCTCTAAACCCAAACGTCACTTCCTTCCAGAGCCATCGGGTGAACACTACTCACCTTCCTAAAGCTGTTCAGGAATCCTTCACTCTCAGCAGTTCTTCAACCACTTCCTCCCAAATTGAATCAACACACTTCTCATTCTATTCTACTTGTTTACCTGATATATGTCTCTAGTATGGTGCTTATTCTAGAACACTGTAATGACCTGTTAACAAGAGGCAGTCCTCTACTTGACTAAGAGCTTCCTGAAGGCAAGAGCAGTTTCTACTCTGCTTTCTGTACCTATGAATGGCTTAGTGTCAGATACATGACTAGCTTCAACAAATATTATTTTGGGACCTTAGAGGAAGCTGCCTAAATGTCACCTTGTGAATACAATAGCCTGGGCTAGAATAAAGGATTATGGGAATTGTTTATGTGGAACAGGAGGCAAAAACAACTGAATAATACCAGCAAGAATGTGATTATTGCTTCATTTGTGCCAGACACACTAATGTCTTTGCAGTGCTCCATCTCATTCAGTCTTCTTCACACCCCATTTAAGAGGGGCTATTATTGTCACCACAACCCTTTAGTATAATAGGAGCTATCATCACTCACACTTTACAAATGAGGGGGAAAAGGCTAGAGAAGTTACAATCCTCGTCCACAGTTAAACCCTAGCAAGTGGAGGAGCCAGGACTTCAACAAACCTGAGTCTGCTTAAGTCTAGAACCCTATCCTCCTAAATCCAACCAGCATTTGAGCTTTGGGGAACTTTCTTGTGCTGATTCAAATTGGTATAGTGCTGCTATTTGGAATGGTTTGTAGGCAGCAAAGTGCAGGTGATCCTAGCCACACTACCCATGGCTCTGCAAGGCTCCCAGCACAGCCTGCTCCTGCCAGCAGTGGGTGGCTCTGCTTGACCAGAAGCCATGAGGGACAAAAGCAAAATGTCTATGAAAAGTCTGTTCCTCAGCATTGATTAGTCCCAGGGGCAGCTTGGAGGGTGCCTCAGAGTGAGCCAATGGCTGCACTGTCAGACACTAAGTTGGGAATGGAAGTGAAAGGTGAGGAGGCCGGAGTGAAGAGAACCAAGCCAGGCTGTCAGGACTTGGGCAATTTCAACCCTAAGGCAGTGAGCCAAGGATAGGTCACTGTCTAAAATAATCTCCCAAGAGAGCCTTAACTGCTCATTTTGTAATCTCTATCCCAGCACTGACTTTTATGTCAATGTGACTAACATTGATTAGGCCTCCATTATATTTTAGCACCATGAAAGATACAAAGCTCTGGTTGCCCACAGAGCTAAGGAAAGCCCCCAGGAAACAACGAGAGAGCTGTTTAAAACAGTAGAAAATCCAGTGCCAACCTGTGCAGTATGAGCTCCAAAGGCAGCTGAAATTCACAGAAAGGAGAGATCCAGGCGTGCTGGCACAGATAGTGATGGCTTCCTGGAGCACCTGAACTCGAATCTGGCCTCAAGGAAAGAAGGAAGGACAGCATTTCAAGTAGGAAGAACAGTATGAGCAAAAGCAAGGTAGCAGCAGTGGGAATGAATTGTATCTTGGCTTGTAAAGAAAGCCCTTTACAAAGCAAAGATTCTTGTGGGAGAAGAATGAGAAATAAAGTTAGATGAGTAGGGAAGCCTGGACCATAGAGATCCTGGATTCCAAAAATATTACATCAAGCAAATTCAATATGTAGAATCTGGGAGTTCATCATGTAAGCAATGAGAAACCATCTCAGGCTTTAAACAGACAATTAACAACAAAAAATAAAATTTTGGGAAGATTCATTTGGTGGTAGTGTTTAAGAAAGATTAGAAAATAAAATGGTAATCCAAAAAAAAAAAAGGAAAGAAAAAGAAACATTAGAGATGAGAGGAATAAAGTCCAAAAGCTATCCCACCCCTCTCCAGAAAAAGAAAATAACAAACCTGGATACTTCTTTGAGCATCCACTAAAAGTCAGACTGCATGCAAATATAATAAATACAGTCCTTCTGAGGAAGCCATTTATAGTCACCCATTAAAAATCTACTACATCTCTGGGAGACGGAGATAGGTGGATTGCCTGAGCTCAGGAGTTTGAGACCAGCCTGAGCAAGAGCAAGATTCCGTCTCTAAAAAACTAGCTGGGCGTTGTAATGAACACCTGTAGTCCCAGGTATATGGGAGGCTAAGGAAAGAGGATGGCTTGAGCCCAAGAGTTTGAGATTGCTGTGAGCTGTGATGCCAGGGCACCCTACTGAGGGCAACAAAGTAAGACTCTGTCTCAAAAAACAAAAAAACAAACAAAGAAACAACAACAACAAAAAGAATCTACTATGTGCCCTAGACTCAGAACTCTCATCTACAAGAACAGAGAAATAAAAGTTAGACATGTCAATTTAAAAATCATCCACTGATATGCGAGTGATAAGAAGCTTTCTTTCCAAAACTAGTTTACACAAAATGAAACTAACTCAATGACTAAAAATATTTTTCAAGTGGGCTGTAAGATATACAAATAGTGTTGCCATATCTCCTCTGATGAGGCCCTCCCTCCAGCCTCTTGGAATGCCAGGGTAGGCAGGGACTTTGTGTAAGCAGCAGGCAGCTGGTAACAAAATATAATAACTGAAGGTCATACACAAGGAATCACCCAAAAGACCTCTGTCTCCTGTTTCTTCCATCCCCAAGGCAGAGTTGCAGGGACAGCTCTGTCCTCTTCTGCACTTACCCCTCAGATCACACATTGCTCCTTTGTGATTTTTCCCTCAGCAGATGGCTCTGGGTGTTGTAAACTTTGGAAGAAATGGATTCGGAAAGCAAAAATAAAATGGCTCTTCCCACCTTCCCAAAAATGGCAAGAATTAGATGTTAGGACAGACGTCAGGGTAGAGTGACTGTTTCAGTTTGCCCAAAATTGTCTCAGTTTTAACACTGAAATTACTGCATCTCAGAAAATTCCTCAACCGTGAGCAAAATAATATGGTTGATCACCATTAGACTTAGTCTGACATTTGTAGCTATAACGTATCTTACCTGCATGATGCAACACAGTGCCTTACTTTCCTAAAAGTGACGTCAGTCCCATTGAGTAGTTGTTGTTTCCAAGCCTTACCTAACCCTCTTCTACCCTAAGAGGTATGTTCATTTTCCCCACCCAGACAGAGCTGTGAGCAGACACTGGATTCCTTAGTCTTCTGATTCCATTATCTCCCACTCAGCCATAGGTACCACCCAAACCAGGAACATCAAATCCATGACACTTGCTGTCCCCTCTGCCCAGCCCTTGCCAACAAGCTGAGGAAGCCTAACTATGAAAGTCAGATTATCAAAGAAAAAAATAGAGGAACTCATCTGATGCCCTAACACATCACAGGAAAGGGGAACCCTGGGTAAATTACACCTGCTGACCTAAGAAGATGTGTGGTTTGCGTCTTTGAGTTAAAGAAACACCGGAAATGCTTACGGGCCAGTTTCAGAGTTTTACGTTCAAAACTGAGCTGATTCACCTTCAGAATGGAAACCAAGTAAAAGCCCTCATATCCTGATACACATCATATGCTCTTCCAGAAGCCACTAGGTTTGGAACGCTTGCAGATATTGAGAAAGTGCACAGATTATTTCTGCCAGTTATTAGAGACTGTGTTCCAAAATTATAAGGAAGAATCAAAGACAATGCCAAGATTTATAACTTGGCTTGGACCTTGTTACAGAACTTTCCTGCCTGACAAGGTTAAAGGAACAATAAGCAATAGGCACAATCCTCCTGGAAAAATTCCTATTTGGCTGCTGGTCACCTTGAATGCTTATGTACAGATTAAAATGTAGTATCTTAAATAGGCTATTTAGGTGACCTTACCCTTAAATTCTTACCTGAACTACAAATAGCCAAGGCAAAGGGTAGTTGTTGTCATCACTGCATTTTTTTTTAACTGTCTGGGAAATTGCCTCAGACCCCAAAGAAAGATTACTGTTAATATTTCAAAAAAGCAAAATATTTGATCCATGAAGCAGCCCTTTCCCCTGCCCCTCCCCTCGGGCCTCAGTCTGACTGACTGTGAAGGCTGTTGCAAGATTGCATCACTGACCTTTGCAATTTTCTGGCCAGTTTGATTTCCCCTTCCTCCCCTGACCCCTCTCCCCTTCCCTGCTTGAAGGCCTTTGGCCTGTTAGCCTCTCCTTTTCCCCTACTTTATATCAATAACCAAAGCTAAATTAGGAACCACCACCCCACCCCCAAGGGGCTTATGTTTAATCCTAGTCAAAATTAATCCTACGTCCTCCTGCTTCCAAGAGCACTCACCACTTTTGGGGTTCTTACCTAAATTCTCTCCTCCACACCTTTCTGCCCCTAAACTAACTGCTTTGATGATAATGCTGAGCTGGTACAGTGAAGTTGTACCCCCAAATCTGGGGAAGTGGCAAAGAATTATTGAGGAGAGCATGAATTCTCTCCAGTCTGGACCAGCAGACAAACTTTTACCAACAGCCCCCTCCTATGCCTGCCTCATCCAGCCCCCAACTCAATTTATGAAGTTGAGGACAGTTTGGGGACAGTTTTATGAGTGGGGACAGTTTGGGTTTAATGGCTGTCCCTGAATACAAAGACTTATAGCCTGTAGCTATAACCTGTCTTACCTGATTATAAAAACACACACACACACACACACCCCTACCTCCCTGTGCATAAAAGGGAACTCTCCATCAATAGTTTTCTGTTAAGTGACTAATAATGCATGCACCTCTGAATAAAAACAATCCTAAGAAACAGTGCAAGCACCTACTGCTTTATCCAACAAATGGAGACCCATTCTACTCTGTTTCCCGGATCCCTCCCTTCGTTTTTCCTATAGATTGCCACACACGGGACACGGTAACAACCAATCTAAATAAAAATGAAAGATCTGTCTTCAAGTAGACCCCCACCCCCCCAGAGGTTTTTCTCCGGCCGCCCGGATGAAGTTAAGCCGTGCATCCACTAACACCACTAAGAACGTGTCCAGTTAGAAAGGTCCGCGGACACCTCCCTAGGCCCCGGGTCCTTCCCGCCGTGCAGGTCCCCAGTGGGAGCCTGCGTGCAGACCTGCTCTCCCGTGCACCCCCGCCACATTGGCCCGCTCCCGGGTCCTCCAGCTCACACCATCGGGGCGTGCGCAGCTCGTGGCCTCCTAGCGCCAGGTCCCAGCCGGGTCCCCCTCCCTCTCCCCTTCCCCCTTCCCTCTCCCCTTCCTCCTCCACCTCCTTCTGGCTTGGGCTGCGCCGGCCCGTGCCAAAAAGCCGAAGGGGCGGGTCTCTGAGAAAAGATATAAGCGGCCGGGGGAAGGTGACAAGGTGCCAGCTGCGGAGTCTCCATCTGGAAGAGCTGCGGCTGCGGAGAAGGAGGAGAACGCCGGGGCGGGCCGGACAGACGGACGCGCTGACCACCGCCGCCCCCAGCTCGCGCTGCCTCCTGCTCGCGCTGCGCCTCTAAGGTGAGCCCCGCCGGCGGCGCGGAGTCCCGGGCTGGGGGCTGGCCCGGTGCCCCGGGGAGGACGCCTTTCTACGGGCCCTTCCCGAGAGAGCCAAGAGGGGCGCTCCTGGAAAGTTGGAGCCCTCCTTCGGTGGCTTAAGGACCTCTGTTCTTTCCCGCTCCTCCCGCAGGTCACTCCCGCCCCCGAAGGCCCAGGGTCAAGATGGAAGCCGTCCAGGAGCTGATTCCTCTGGCCAAGGAGCTGATGGCCCAGAAGCGCAAGGCGAAGCTGGTGCAGCTGTACGTGCTGGGCAGCGTGCTGGCGCTCGTCGGCGTGCTGCTCGGCCTGGTGGAGACGGTGTGCAGCCCCTTCACGGCCGCCAGCCGCCTGCGGGACCAGGAGGCGGCGGCCGCCGAGCTGCGCGCGGCCCGCGAGCGACAGGCTCTCCGGCAGCCAGGCCTGCTGCAGAAAGGCGAGGTGCAGGAGGCCGTCCTGGGCGGCCGGGTCCTCGCCCACCGGCAGCACGCCTCCTAGGAGCGGCCGGAGAGAGCGGCAGACACGTGCTGGTGGCTGTTGGGACTCACTTGGGAGAAGCCGCTGGTATCTACAACTGACCTACCGGGGGACCCCGCCAAGGAGCCTGGGACTGAGTTTGCTGCTGTGCAGCGCTGCCTTGTGATAACACGTCCAACACTGTGTGTCTCGGGGTTATCTGAAGGCATGTACCGTTTTGCACTCGGGAGGAAGGAGAAATGCTTTTTATATTATTACCGCTATTATTATTGTTATTATTATGACCACCATTTTGCATTTTTAAATAAAAAAGGTTTTATACTATACCTCATGCTCTAACCCCTGAGGGGTCGGGCGTCATGGGGTGGGCAGCAGGGAGGGTGGCCAGACTGGTGACGGGTGTCCTACCTGAGCACTGTGGAGGGAGCAGCTTTCTAAAGATCACACAACCCTCGCTTCATCCGTCTGGGAACTCTGATAATTGCTACTGCATGCTTACAAGTCTATGGAGGACTCATTTTTGCCTCATGTCAGGGGTGAGAAGAGAGAAACTTTTATAACCTCCATGAGAATTAGCATTGTAAGATCAGAAAATAAATCAACTTCTGACCTAGACTAAGCAAGTGGGAGATAACAGATTAATTCAAAGGCAGAAAAGATTTGTCCCTCACACCTCTGCCTGGGAGGTTTCCATGACTGATACCTGGTTCTTCCTAAGTATATTTTAGAGGAGCTGAAGGAAGGGAAAAGAAGGACAAAGGAGCAGAGGGGGGAAATGAAGAAGGAAAAGAAAGGGGAAACTGGTTACCTGGTACAGAAAAAAGGCACGCTTCCAAGAAGAGCTATTCAGATGGTGCCTCTAGCTCTACTCGGCCTTCCTTCCCAGGAACCCACATCATAGGAAGAAGCTCTAGGCTAGAAAGAGAAAAGACTGGTTGTCGCAGACCTGAGCCCTCTTCCTGTAGGGACAGAGCTTGCTCCATAGCAACAACTAATCCAGTGTCTCTATAGGGCTCAGCAAAGGAAATTTTAAAACGAGGCGTAGCTAAAGGCCCAGGGCATAGGCCTCACCCTATTCTCCTTGCTCTTTTAATGTTACCTACCCTAACCAGATACAGACATCTTACTCTTGTCAACAGCTATGCACTTTATGCCAACCATACAAATGGCTCGTGCCATTGCCTCTAATCAGACTCTCTCCCCCCACACACACCCGACCCAACTACATGCACCTCCATTTCATTTCTGCTAACTCAAATCCTATCCAGCATTCCTGCTCTGATCAAATGTCATCTCTCCCCTAAATCTATCCTCATCAGCCTCCAAGGAAAGAGCAATCAGAATATGGTAAGACTAATGAAAGAAGAGAAACATATCTGAAATTTAAATGACAAGAAGGAATATTAGTGGAACCACTGTTCTCACAGTTCACAAAATAAGAAATTTAGCCCTATATTGAGGCAGAGCCTCATTAAATATACATAAGCTACCTAGGAACTGATTTGAGCTTATCCTTCCAGTGGGTTTCCAAAGAGCCTCCCCTATTATGTTTATGACTCCTGTGCCATTCAGCCACCACTTTGGCTCTTAACAGCTCAAATCACCTCCTTCACCCTCTAGCACAGGTATTTTCAACCAGTGTGCTACGAAAAATTTTAGGTGTGCCAAGAAAGTTTTAAACACCATTAATTAAATTATTTTCAAAAGAAGTTCAAAACACAGTATGTTCTTTTTTTTACTCCTTTTTCTTTGATCAACATAATTTAAGTGTGCTGCAGAAGTTTAACTATAGGTTCAAGCATGCCGCAAGATAAAAAAAGTTTGAAAAACACTACTCTAGCATATTTACCGCAAACAATCTATTGCTATATTGTCTTCCTTGACTGCCTTTAACCCTTCTGCTCCTGTACTCAAAAGAAAATGTCAGAGAGCCCCATGCCAATCTTAAGTGCCTCTGTCATCTGCTTCCATCTCAGCCCTCTTGCCTGATTTCTCAAGCTGCCCAGGTACCCTTCTATTTCTTTTTCTTTTTTTTCTTTCTTTCTTTTTTTTTTTTTCCAGTTTTTGGCCAGGGCTGGGTTTGAACCCGCCACCTCCAGCATATGGGGCCAGCGCCTACTCCTTTGAGCCACAGGCGCTGCCCCTCTTCTATTTCTTTTTGGTGCTTTGCACCTTTGCTCACATTACCGTTCCCTCCCGCTAGCTCCACATCTTCTGGAAACTACACACCTCAAATTCCCCCTCCCCCAAGAGAGGTATGACCCCAAATATAGGTATTCAGACCACTGTCCATCTACGTATCAAATTATGTGCCCAAGTTTTTGGGTTTGAAAATAATGCCTATATTTTGGGCATTTGCCTATATTATATAAAGTACAATTGCCTAAATATATAGGTAATGCCTATCTATCTTTGGTTTAAAAAAAATGCCCATGTTCATTCATATTCAACTATCCAACCCAATCAAGTCTGAGCTATTGCAATCTCTGTTCTCCCTGATCTTATTTCTCTGAATTCTCAAGAGTCCTACAGTCTGGGTCTCATACTGGATTACTCGGCAATGGACTTTTTTTTTTCGGTTGTTTTGTGGGCCCGGTAATATCTCTTATAGTACAATCTTGAGATCAAGGACCATGTCTCCTTTGGTATTAATAGAAATCATCAAGTCTTAGGCAAATAGAAAGTTCTTAATAAATACTTGAATGTTTAATTAATCCACTTATGAGGTTAGAGTAGTGATTGTAAATGGAAGGGGGAGAAATTTTTCTGGAACTTTTCTGGTTGTCTGGTGAGGGGAGGAGCACCCAGGATGCTGCTAAGCCTTCTGTAAGGAACACGACAGCCACCCACGACAAAAAAGTCTCCAATCCCAAATGTCAATGGGGCCAAGGTTGGGTGAAACTACAGAAACTCTGAGTTATATAAAAGTAAGACAAAGGGGGGTTGCCTATTAATTTCAGAATCAAGGTTTTGAGGCATTCTCTAAAGATAACGTCCAATTGTGATCAAACATGACAAGTCCCTTTACCAATACAAGAATGAAATTCTGTTGGAAATTCTATCAGCAACCTAGAAAAAGTTACAGAAGTTTTATTGGTGACAGGCTTGAGACAGCAGAGTCAGAATTCAAAAGCACTCAATAGTCTGGAACCATGCACTGAAGCAAACTGATTGAAACTGAATAGAGAAATAGGTACAGTATAGACTTCACGTCCAAAAAATCAATTGCTTGACCACAGAATTGGGAAGGCCTATTCTAGCAGCAGATCATACAAGAAAGACCTATATACACATAATTGTATATATTTATGATATACAATTTGATGTTTCTATACATGTGTACATTGTATAATGATCAAATCAAGGTAGTTAGCATATCCATCACCTCATGCATTTATCAATGCTTTGTGGTAAGAACATTCCAAATACTCTCTTCGAACTGTTTTATGATGCACACCTTACTGTTGACCATAGTAATCCTAGTGTGCAATGGAACACTAACACTTACTCCTCCTAGGTAATTGTCCCATTGTACCAGCTAGCCAACCTCTCCTCATCCTCTTCTCTCCCATCCCCTCCTCAACTGCTGGTAACCACTGATCTACCCTTTACTTCAATACTGCCACCTTTTTTTTTTTTCAGATTGCACCTATGAGTGAGGTCATGTGGTATTTATCACTTTAATGTAATGTCTTTTTATGGCTGAATAGTATTCCATTGTGTATACAGACCACATTTTCTTCATCCATTCTTCTGTTGTTGGACATTGAAGTTGATTCCAAGTCTTGGCTATTGACAATAATACTACAGTGAACACGAAAGTACAGGTAGCTCTTTGATGTACAGATTTTATTTTCTTTGCGTATACCCAATAGGGGAATTGCTGGATCATATGGTAGTTTTATTTTTAATTTTTTGAGGAACCTCCATACTCTTTTCCATAATGGTTACACTAATTTGCATTACCACCAACAGTGGATAGGATTCCTTTTCTCTTTTCTTCCACATCCATGCCAACAATTGTTTGAGGGTTTTTTGGTTGTTGTTGTTTTTTGTTTGTTTGTTTGTTTTTTGTCTTTTTGGTTATAGCCATTCTATCTGGAGTGAGATGACCTCTCATTGCAATTTTTTTTTTAATTGTTAAATCATAGCTGTGTACATTAGTGCAATTAAGGGGTACAATGTGCTGGTTTCGTATACAATCTGAAATATTCTCATCAAACTGTTCAATGTAGCCTTCATGGCATTTTCTTAGTTATTGTATGTAGACATTTGTACCTGCCTTTAGTAAGTTTCGCCTTACCCATTCTAAGATGCACCATAGCTGTGCCCCCACCCATTACTCTCCCTCCACCTTAACCTCCCCCCTCCCTTCCCCTTCCTTGGCCCTTTCCTCATAGTCTTGTGCTATAGTTGGGTTATAGCCTTGTGCTATAGTTGGGTTATAGCCTTCATGTGAAAGCTATAATTTAGCTTCATAGCAGGGCTAAGTACATTGGATACTTTTTCTTCCATTCTTGAGATACTTTGCTAAGAAGAATATGTTCTAGCTCGATCCATGTAAATATGAGAGAGGTAAAGTCTCCATCTTTCTTTAAGGCTGCATAATATTCCATGGTACACATGTAGCACAATTTGCTAGTCCATTCGTGGGTCGATGGGCACTTGGGCTTCTTCCATGATTTAGCAATTATGATTTGGGCTGCAATAAACATTCTGGTACAGATGTCTTTGTTATATTGTGACTTTTGGTCTTCTGGGTATAAACCTAGAAGAGGAATTATAGGATCGAAAGGCAGGTCTATTTTTAGGTCTCTAAGTATTCTCCAAACATCCTTAATGTTATGGAACTTCTAAACACACTTATAGCCCTCAAGAAAGCTCAAGTCATCTAAAGAATGGGTACATTGGTAGATACAGATAGATAATACAAGAGAGTAAATTTTAAAGGGATAAAAACTGATGAAGTCAAGCTGATTTTTTTAATAGTAAAAATTCTTTAAAAAAAAATTATCAGAGGTTTAGAGAGATGAAGCAAATTCGTAAGCATCACAAAGTATTATTATAATGTATCTTCATTCAAGTATTAATATCCAAATTGGATCTGGAAAAGGGTCCATCAGCTAGACCAAGTGAGCTAGTGTCTTATGAGAAGGTACACATTCAAACCATAGCATTCTGGCCCTGGCCCTGGCACTGGAAATTTTATCCCCAATAAAACAGAATTGAGAGATGGAACCTTTAAGAGGTGATCAGGTTATGAGGGGTCTACTCTTGTGAATAAATTGATGCTGTTGTTGAGGCAATGGGTTCCTTATAGAAGGATGAGTTTGCTCCCCCTCTTTTTCTTGTTCAGGCAATGCCTTCTGTCACATTATGACAGATACTTTATGTATTTATGGTATATATTTATGGTACAGCAAAAAGGCCCTCACCAGGTGCAAGCACTTTGAACTTGAACTCACTAGCCTCCAAAACTTAAAATAAATGTCAGTTCTTTATAAATTGCTTAGTTGTTGGCAATCTGTTATTACAGCACAAAAATGGATTAAGATAGAACATTAGTACCAGGAGTGGGGTGTTGGCTGCGACAAAAACCTGGAAATGCAGAAGCAGGTTTGGAACTGAATAATGAGTAGAGGCTAGAAAAGATTTGAGAGGAGGGATAGAAAATGTCTGTATTGTCCTGAACAGAGCATTAAGAGCAGTTCTGATGAGGATTCAGACTTCATCAGAAGAAAATAACTGTAGGAAAAGTCTGAATCTTCTTAGAGACTACACAAGTGGTTATGATCTGAATGCTGGTAGAAATATGGACGGTAAAGGCTATTCTAATGAGGTTTCAAATGGAAAGAAAGAGAAAAGGATTGGAAACTGGAGGGAAATTTGTCATCAGTGGGCAGGGAACTTTGCTGAATTGTGTTCCTGCCCCAGAGCTTTGTGGAAGGCAGAATTTTTGCGTGATAAACGAAGATATTTGGCAGAAGAAATTTCTAAGCAAAATATTGAGGGAGCTACATGGCTACTTTTAACTGCATATTATGATAAGATGCTGGAGGATAGAAATGGCTTTTAAATGAAATGTATAACTAAAAGGGAAGCAGGGAGAAAAACTTTCAAAAATTTGCAGCCTGGCTCTATGAAGAGTGAAAAGATATATTTAAGAGAGCAAAACAAGGGTGGAGCCAAATGACTGCTTGCTAAGGAGAATGGAGCAGGTGGAGGGAAGACTGTGGGAAAAAGACCCCAAAGGCACTTCTGAGATCTTTGAGGGTTCCCCTCACATCTAGGACTTCGAGGCCAAAGTCCTCCAGAAATGTGCCTGCAGGACTTCAGCTTGCACCGCCCTGAGCCACCACAAGTGCTGCCTTCACATTCTGGAACCCCAGCCATGGCTCATGCAGGCCCAGTCACTACTCTGGCCACTGCTGTGGAATATACAGGCTGTAAACCTTGGCAGTGCCTATACAGGGCTAATTCTGCAGATATGCAGAATGCACAAGCTGCGGGGCCATAGAAGCCTCCACCTAGATTTTAAAGGAAATATTGAACAGCCTGGGGGCCCAGGGAGAAATCTGCCATAAGGGTTGGCCCTCCCCACTCCAGCCCACCAGATCCCAGAACCAACATGTATCACCATTCTTGGAAGGACTGCAAAGAAGAGAGGCTCACACATGATAGCTGCTGCCTAAGCTGAGCCCAACAACACCATGGGGGGTGCTGCCAAAGTCCTTGGGGGCCTAACACCTGCCCTGCATGTCCAGGAGGTGGCATATAAAGAAAAAGTACTCTGAACTCTAAGACTTACTTCAGATGGTCTGCCCTATTGGGTTTTGGACTTACTTGAATCTTTCTTCTTGCTTATTTTTCCCTTTTGGAGTGGGGATGTCTGTATTTTGGAATCACATACTTGTTTTGATTCCGCAGGCTCACAGCTGGAAGGAAATTTGCCTCAAGATGAATTGTGCCTTGAGTCTCACCCATATCCTGATTCAAATAAGACTCTAGACTTTGGACTTTTAAGCTGATGCTTGACCAAGTTGAGACTTCTGGGGGGCTACTGAAATAAAATGAATGATTTTGCTTTTAAGAACACAAATTTTGAAAGGAATTTTGGAGGTGGAATAGTAGGGTTTGAATTGTCTCCCAAAGCTCATGTGTTGGAAACTTAATCCTCAACCTTTACGAGTGATTAGGCTGTAAGGGCTCTGCCTTCATGAATAGATTAATACCATTATCAAGGGAGTGTGTTTGTTATTGAGGAAGTGGGTTTCTTATAAAATAATGAGTTTGGCCACCTTCCCTCTTTATCTTGGCCTTGTGATGACACAACAAGAAGGCCCTCATCAGATGCAGCCTCACAGCCTTGAACTTCCCAGCCTCCAGAACTCTGAGCCAATTAAATTGCTGTTCATTTTAAATCACATAGTCAGTGGTATTCTGTTATAGCAGACAAAGATAACCCCCTAGTCCTTTCTTCCAAATTCTCTAATGCACAAAGTGAACCCTCTCTGTCCTCATGCCAGGGGGATCCAGATGACTAAACCTGAGGTGCACATGCCATTTACTGAACATCCTCTCTGGGACATCATTTCTGTGCACTTAACTTATAAGGTCCAACCTTGATAGTAACACCACTCAACAAATAAAGAGCCTGAGACTTTCTCAAGGTCAGGCACCCCAAATTCCAGACCAGTGATTCAATCCCCACCCATGAGATCTCTCACTGGTGTGCTCTTTCCCTACACTTCACTGTAAATTATACTATCCACTTTCTCTGGTATCCATATTTTCCCCATGTCTCCCTATGCTTGTCTTACTAGGGCCAAGCACCTAAGAGCAACGAGGCAGGCCAAAAGCAGACAAAGGGTGGAATCTCTGAGATATGCTGAACCTTATATCTCAGAAGTTTCTGAGAGCAAAGTCATGGTAACCAACCAAATCTGAGAGATGCTCTGAAGTCTTCATCCCCAACCACTGAGGTGACATTGAGAAGACAATGAGCAACACAGGGCTTCTTGAAGATGGCCTTGTTTGAAGAAAAAGGGAAGTTACAAGGCACAACAGAGCTCCATGCACAAGCTTACAAATGAGAGAGCAGGAGACAAGGGAGTGATGATGGACAGAGACAGGCAGCAAGTCAGCACACTGCTTTGTAGAGGAAAAACAGGTATGCTGGGCTTGCTGAGATAATTCCCAGGATCGTACAAGAGGGTTTGCACAGAGGCTGGCCTGTGAACTCCCACCCAGATGGCTCCAGTGTCTGAGGACAGGAAGCAGCCTTTCAAACCCGCCTGAGCTCCCAGATGTGAGTGGGAGGGTTGAGTCAGAAGCCAGTGAGGAACTGAAGTGCCCTAAAATTATAAAGTCCTCAAATCAGGTTGAAAATCTCCACTCCAAGGGTCTGATCACCAGTGCTTTGATGGCACATCTTCTAGCTGTTAAAGTCCCAAGAGTTTTGGGCTTCCATTCCTAATCCTGGGTGGAATTTAGCAATCAGGAGCAGATGTATGAATCAGGCAGGAAAATCACAGTAAATTTGCACAAAATGAGGCGTCCAAGGCAGGAGCAAGTAAGAATGCAATTGCTCTAGCCTCTCCATTTTGGTTCAGAAGTTCTTGCAGTTTCCTTTTCAAAGTCCCTAACCAAATGACTTCAGATGCAGCCTCACAACCTTGAACTTCCCAGCCTCCAGAACTTTGTTCATTTTAAATCACCTAGCCTGTGGTATTCTGTTATAGCTCTCTATTTTTTTTTATTTATTTTTTTATTATAGATAAAAATATGCACCATAGATGTGACCCGACCCATTACCCTCCCTCCACCCAAACCTCCCCCCTCCCTTCCCCTTCCTTGGCCCCTTCCCCATAGTCTTGTGCTATAGTTGGGTTATACCCTTCATGTGAAAGCTATAATTTAGCTTCATAGTAGGGCTGAGTACATTGGATACTTTTTCTTCCATTCCTGAGATACTTTGCTAAGAAGAATATGTTCCAGCTCCATCCATGTAA